>JAXBDA010006325.1:0-21181 GCA_036023075.1 Gaultheria prostrata | reverse complement strand
TATATATACTCCTATATATAAGGGCCGGTTCCCCTTACTTAAAATAACACAAAAAATGACACAAATTTGTGAAACTCACTCTTCCAGGCCCCACTGTGAAGTTCTGAACCATTGATCTTGTTTAAATGAGTAAAATAGGAGGTCCTATAAAATTTCAGCTCAATCGGATATCGAAAAGTGTTTGATCCAACCAGTTTTGCAAAAACTGTGATAGGAAACAATATTTTTTAAACTGTTTGAATCAAGCACTTACCGATATCCGATTGAACTGAAATTTTGCAGGACATTTTATTTTACTCATTTAAACAAGATCAACGGTTCAGAATTTCACAGTAGGGCCCGGAAGAGTGAGGTGTCATTTTTTGTGTTATTTTAAGTGTGAGGGAACTGGCCCCATAAAATACATATGATTTGGACCCTTTCAAGCACAAATTCTGCTTCCGTAGCAAAAAGAGGAGTAGGGTATATCAATCACGAAAATAGGCCAAGAGGTGGCCTCACAAGAAGGAAATGGGCTAAATGCATGTCTTTAGTGTCCATAAATGGACAACCTTGTTGCTAAAACTCTAAGCAAGTAGTCATCACCCTTGTTGTCTTTTTACTCATACATGCAACAAAGACCCCGATCTCAAGTGGAACCCATTGGTGGAGAAATTTTTTGAGTGCAAATAAGGAACCGCACAATTAATGTCCGAGCTCCAATCTTGACCGTCTTAAATTGTGTGAGAAAATTTTGGGTGGCATACGTGGTGTTCGAATGCCAATTTCAAACGTCCAAAAGTATTTTGGACGGCCCAAATTTCCCCACCCTCTCTCCTCTCTCTCTCTCTCAAATCCGGACTACCACATGGTACCCGGCACCCAAGTTTTTCTCCCGTTGGTGGGTTTTTGGCTTGTATTATTTTAAGGGTGACAAGCTGGCAGCAGAAAATTCACATTAATTAAATTTGTTTAACAGCTGGAAGGGGCCATGCCAGCGTCAGAGCCTTGACTTGTTGGAGTTACTGTAACTTTATTTTGTCTTCAATCCATTGTTTTGACAAACAAATGCATAAATTTTTATACGAAAAATGGATTTTAATTGATTTTTTCCAACTAATCCACTTGGAGCTGCTTCCCGTTATTGTCTATGGGGCCTGCTTGGGCACTGCAGTTTCCTATTCGATCTGCTTGGTCGGTGTTTTTGAATTCTATTCTTTCAAAATGCATTATGAGAAATAGATGGGAGAGTGTAGAAGTCAAAAATTAAGAAGCGGAGATCTGAACCATCTAAAAGTTTTTCAGTCTTCTCATTCATGGAAGAATTTTTTTAATATCTGGACCGTTGAAAACACATTCGGACAGCTGGAACGCTGCGCTGCACGTTGCAACGCATTTGTTGCACTGCAGGGTCCCCGGGTTGCAAAAATTATAGTAGATTAGCTTGTTGGTTTCTCTTCCTATTTTCAAGCGCTACGTACTCTTCTACAACAATCTTTTCTACTTGCATACTATCAGTGACATTTTTACCACTGTCTAATAACTGACCTATGAACCACCGGGAATGGTGGCCCAATGGTGGAGGCATCCACCTTCCCCAGCTTTGACCCAAGTTCGACTCCTAAAAGAGTTAAAGAACCGTTCCTGGGCTCTGCTGGGGGTGATGCACTCCACTAGTGCCCTGGTGGTGGGTCCCTTCCTATGGGTTTGGTTAAATCTGGCCGTCAACCGGTGACCCCGGGGCCAAGGCCTCAGGGTGAGGGTGCAGTGAAGTCCTCACAAGAGCACCCTTTTTTGCAGTTCAAAAAAAAAAAAACTAACCTATAAAGAACCAAACATCTCGTTATTTTGCGAATGGACGAAAAGAACCCCAATCATCCCTCCTTTCACTTTGAGGATCTATTTGAGGAAGAAGTCAATCAAACATTGCATTGGTAGGACGGGAAGGGGACTCTTTCTCAGGCGGGTAGAAAGATTGTTTTGAATCATTCTCCCTCGTCTCACAACTCTTTCCCGAAGGGCTTACACCTTCAAAGGATCCAGCAAGGATGTAAAGAGAGTCTCACTCAAGGGCGGACTGGGAGGGGGTGTTTGGCCTCTGCACTCCACCCAATTTTCTTCTTATTTATAGTCCACATTTGTATTTTTTTTTTTTTTAAATTTACTAACAAGTCGTCCCCGCTAACCAGGTCAAATTCCTAACGTCCACCACTGGTCTCACTACTACTCCATCAAAGCGGGAGGCCACAATAGCTTGGAATCGCTAGGCTCAAACCGCTGTGATGATAATCTTATAAAACCCCATAATGTACAACTCAAGATTCCAGAATTTAATGAAAATGGCTCCTAAACATCTCCTTCAAGGGGTATAGTAGTATACATTAATGAAATATAGGGGGTGTGCCTTACGGGAGTATTGACTATTGAATGATCCCTAAACAATCCTTCAGTTTCCATAAGCAAGCAGGAACACGTCGAAAAACCAGTCAAGATGGATACCATGCCTAATTAATCCGGACATTCGTACCAACAAATATATCATACCGATCTTTCCCGTTCATTCATCTCATCTCATATGCGGTAAAAAGTCGATTGTCAAACCCATCACCACATCATAACCCTGTAAAAGAATTAATCGCCCAACATTGAGCACATAGCAGTCTACTTGTTACAATTCCGCCTCTCTCATTTGAACTTCATTCACTCATAGGTTCCTCTTACAATATCTACTTTCCGATTTGATCTCTATAGGTATACAAGTAACGCCTCCAAATTTCCGAGGAAGCAAGCAATTACAAAAATTGGGGAAGGGAAAAAGGCAAAAAACTTTGAGTGACCATCAAAATTGAGGGCAAGTTAGTACAAAATAGGGGGCTGTACCTACATGGACGTGAGGAAGGAAGAGGTAGAGGGATCAGGCAAGCTGGAGGGCTATCTGCTGTAGAAGTACTGTCTTCTGAGACGCATTAATAAGGCCTTTACACTCCGCATCCAGCAAGACCTCTGTCATAATCGAAGCTGCGTGACCTCTTGGCTCTTGAGAACCTGATGCTCTCCTCAACATAAACGCCTGATAAGGACCAAAACAGATGCACCGAAATCAAATTTATTCCCAGGTTGAAGAGAGATTGAAACAAGAAACACAAATCCCGGTTGAGAAAAGGGGGGAAAGGAAATAAAAATTCAACTCTTTGATCTGATAAGCTTACGTAAATTAGAACAAGGTATTTCAACATTTAAAAATGTAACTCTCCTCTGTAACGGTTTCTCCCAGTTTTCCAAAGCAGAAATACGAACACATACATATATACAGATATAGATACATAGATATCTGTGATATATGTATAGTGCTATATATACATATGTAGACAAGGAAAATAAGGCATGGAAGCATGGTCATGACCACCATATATTAGTATTGAGAAACCAAATACCAAACCAGTGGTTCAGTAACTATTTCCAAAACTATGTTTTACCTTTACAGATCATGTGCAAGTAAGAAAGAAAAGAGGATGAACAACAAAGAAATTGGTAAGGCCTTCACTTAAGGCTATAGAAGCCTGCACTCAATGGTGGAGGATTTGCATTTTTATTCCATTAAAACAAGCAGCCTACTTTGATTGGGGCTCTGAAAGCCTATACCAAATTTTGGTCAAAACAATATACAACATAATCTCCACTTCCATTTTCAATTTAAAAGTCTCCATTTGCATTGAGGCCTTACGCCTATCTGTTAAGAGCTTGTCCCATATTGTCAAAATAGAACCTCCAAAACTAGTATACAAGCCTCGTAACCAAAAGGTTTTTGATTTGGATGCTTTAGCATGGCTTTGGAAGGTCTAGAGCATGACCCGCAATTTTGTTAGTCATTTATACCCCCCCACATCTGTTCCAAAAGTGCACCTCATTTAGTAATTATCCCTACAGTATGGATCCATTGTTTATTTGTTTACTTCCATCCATGTGCGAGTCGGGGCTCAAACGTACAGGGAATTATTAGAAGCTGGTTCAACATCGGGAAACTAGTATTGAGCCAGGGCAGTCCCTCCACTCGTTGCCAACCGAGTTTAAGATGGATGCTTTAATAATAGAAGCTCTAATAACCTCCAACCTAAGTTCTTATTTGTATTTGCATGGTAGCTCAAAGCATTTGCTTGAATATATAAAACCGTTTAGTCATAGTGGGGTACTTGTTTGCGAATTTTCCAAAAGCTTTATGCGAGCGAGTCACGTACTTTTGCAAACTCTTCACCCAATGGTATCAGCTATTATTCTTAACCAAACCATAAAGTTATGTAGTAGCAGCACATATTGGTATCAGCAATACAGGTAGATCATTAATTGAACAGTTGTTACTTGTTAATGAAAAGCCAAAAATATCGGCCAGTAGTTGTTCTTTCAATCCTGCCAATATACTTTCAGATAATAGTATCACTCATAAGTGAGGTGGAGGAGAGATAAAGGAGGCTCCTACGTGTTTGGAGAAGCCGTAGAGATGGGGTTATTATGGCAGTGACCAGTGGTGTAATGATGTTGGCTGCCGGGGGACAAAAGAAAAGGAAGAAGAGCGGTTTAGATCATCATCAAGTTGAAAGACCAGGGTTTAAAGTGACCAAAATAAAAACTTGTGGTTTAAATTGGAAATTTTGAAAAACCAATGGTTTAATCCCTGACGGACAAAATTGGTTGAGGGTGGTGATTCCCTTGTTAGGACGAGTAACCTAGTTTCTTCAATAATCAAATTAAGTTCACCTAAAGCATATGTGGATAGAATTGTTAGTAGGTCAACTCTCATACACATCATAATCCCATCATAACAAACTAAAAGCTTGAGGGATACCTGCCCATGATGTGTTATCTCCAAACAGCCAGGTTTCTGGATAAAAGGCTCGCCGTCAATTTGAACAGGGAAAGAATTGGACGCATGAATTCGGATAGCACTTCCTTGGGCAAGCCTCCTTGCTTGTGAAAGTCCAACCTAACAAAATAGAATTATTGGAGTGCATCCAAACAATATGCTACATTTGAGTGTTGTACAAAACAGTATAGCTACACATTCAATCATTACATCACCAAATAGAAGATGAGACCTATAGTTGCTCGAGGTATGATTGACAACACTAATTTAAAGCAGCACAATGATCCGATTGATCTTAGCAGAAAGCAAAACAAAGCCATATATTTGAGACAACACGCTCATCAAACATAGAAGAGCCAGAGTAAGAAAAATTCATACCTGGAGTTTCCCGAGGTGCCATGCTCCAGAAATGCATACAACCTCAAGGAGTTTGTCATGCATTGACTGAAGATTGAAATCATCATCATGCTCATAATCATTTTGCCAAAGATCAACTCCGCCCATATAGCTGCCTATATTGAGCACAATCAAACCCTCAGCATCCTGGTGAAAAATAGAAGGCAAAATAGCATTAGAAATATGGGTTAACAACAGTAATAATTGTTTGATCAACAAAATAAACAAAAAAAATAAATTAGAATTTAGTTTATTTGAGTAGCAGTACCTTTGGGATCTGGACGTCTTTCCCATCAACTTCAAGCCAAACTTGCCATGGTAAGTTAGCACAAGTTCTGTCCATTATGTCCCTAGCGCCTTCTTTTGCATATCGCAATTTGTTTACAAACTGCATTAGAAGTTTCAGCCAGCAAATACTTAAATAGTGAGCACAAATTAACGGAGAAAGCAAACCAAAAGAAATTACCAATCAAGTGCTATGGAACAACTAAATATTTCCTGGCCAATAAAAGATTAAGCACCAACGATTAAGCAATATTCAAGTTCGAAAACGCCATTCTTAACAAGTAACAACTAACAAGAGATGGCCGATTTAAACGATTTAACATGTATGCAATTTCAACCCACGAAGGCACGAACCATGGTGAATGGGTAACTATTAATCTCAAGAAAATGCTTGTCATTGAATTTCAAAATCCATTTTTCAAACTCAAAAGTATACTACCACATCACCAATTTGCTAGAAAGAGAGAAGCATGATATCGACTGTTGCTCATCAACAAAAATCAAGAATAGGATGGCAAAAAGATCAGTCACTACCTGACTGTAGAACTTGTCAGGGTTTTCTTCCCGAGTCACATGGAATTCATAGGCAACTTTTGCATCGCATCCAATCCCTGTCGAAGAGAAACTTGCCATTGTAAAGCAGATCAAGGAACGTAATGTATTTAGCTAGATACATAGAAAGATTTCCTTTCCCTCAAAAGAAGATAACATACCTAGATAGTTCATCATGAATTTCGACTGCACTTTACTGGGATCACTATCTGAATTCTCCTCCAGAATATCAACTTTCCAGCGATCAAGCATTGTAAGTGCTGCATGATTGATGTCATGTAAGAAAGCACTCAAACCACCTTGTCCTTCAACTGTTGAGAACCCTCCGCCCCATTGCAAAACCCTTGACAAATCATTTCCTGTCCCTAGCGGAAGAACTGCAACAGGTGGTGGTGACTCGAAATTGTGCCTTTCAATAGCATCAAGGACCCATGCAACAGTACCGTCTCCACCACAAACCAAAACCCTAAAATACTGAACGTTACTAAACATCTCTAAACCATCCTCAGGTCCCTGGGAAGAACTGAGTTCAAAAACCTACAACCAGAAATAACAGAACTTAGCTATGACACGCAAAATGTTAATATTCACCTTGCACATGCTAAAGATATATATGTACTTAGATGTGCAGACAGTGAAAAAAAAAAGGGGGAAATAAATATTTGCCAAGTATCCCTTAGAGAAGCAATCTAACAAAACTCATAAGGAGACAAAAGATACACTAATCACGTAAGTTATGCCACGTGTAAGATAGTTCTTTGTTCGACTATGGAGATTCATAACTCCACATCAGCAATGAAAAGACAAAATAGAAAGAATACCATCATCTTTCCTAGGTAAATTGAAGCACTAAGCACAATCAATGGTGACTTGTGCGGAAGTGACTTGTGAGTTGTGAGGAATGCTATGAAGATTTGAACATTGCTGTGCTTCTTGAATTGAGTCTTGGTGTCTCACAACTTACAAAAGCAGTTTTTTTATGAACCAGGCAAGATCAGATCCATGTTGATCCAAGTAAAGCAAAATCTGCTCCATGCTATATTCATTTAAGTGTCTCTAATCTCTATCCGTAGTCCTATACGTTTACTATCAGTAGGATATGCAGCATACAGTTCAGCTCATATGACATGGAGCAAATTGAACAAGCATCTCTCTTCCTTGCAAACATATAAATGAAAGCCAAGACAACAGCAATAAGCAATAACATCACATTAATTCTTAATAAATTCCTCAATGAAATTGAAACTCCATGCCACTCAGGACGAGAATGATCAAGATGCAACTTTTCAGAATTTTCCATGGCACCCCTACTGTATAAATGATAGCTTGATTATTTCCCTACACAAGCCATCTCGCATTCTGAATGAGTTAAAAACTTAAAACAGACAAGGGCAGCACGTTTTTCTGAAAATTATTAGCAACATTAGCAAGAACCTCCATCGTTCAGAAGTAAAGACCAAAAATAAGGACACAAACTTGATTGAGAGCAAATGTTTTCAAGGGAAACCAAACAGCATTTGATTTTCCACCTGTTCAAAATTCATCTGAGAGTCACTCCACAGACCGACACTCAGAGGATCTCCTGTTTTAATCACTCCCATTCCTATCATTATCAAAAAATCCAAAACGTCTCAGAGATAAATAGGTAGAAAGGTAGGAATTTATCAAACAAATCACACTTCTGACATATACGACTTGAGAAACGGCAATACTAGTTAAAACGTCAAGGATTTCAGTTTGAAGCAGATGATCTGTATTAGCTAGGGAACACTAGCTGAATAGATAGGAAACAGTTGTCACCATTGTTTAAAATAGTAAACAGATAACAATGTTTCCATCATTGGCCAATCTACATAAATGTCACATGTGAGCCATCACCCATTGGCCATCAGTCTCTGCTCTTCAACATAAAACAAAGAATTCGTGGTCCAATATACAACTACAGAACAGAAAACTCCTGTTAAAAGTTTGTGAATAAAATTAGGAAATTGGAGCAGAAGACGGACTGTGATAGGTCAAGCAATGTGTTATCTCTACTCTGTTTGCAAAATCTTCATATTGTTATCACAATTTTAAGGAGGGTAGATCACTGTAGTTCTTCAGGCAATGGTAAATATATTCTATAAGACCGTGATTGTGAGTAGAGTGATTGAAGACTACCTGCACAGGATTCAATAGCATGTTCAATCTCCTCCGAAGCGAAGCCCCATTTTGAGCTCCACTCTTGGTATTAATGAAGACAAGAAGAGGTCTGGCGTCAGGTGGCAAGTCCATAACTGTATACTTTTTAGCTTGACTATAGACAGCAATTTCACTCTTTCTATGCATTACCCCATTCTGCTTGCCCTTCTTACTACCTACTCCACCATCGTTCAAGAGCCGGCCATAGACCTTCACACTGCTTAGCTTTTTCAAACCAACAAGCCCACTGAACACGTAATCCAGTGCTGTCCTGGCAACTGAAGAATACTGTAATTTTCCATTAACAGCACGACCGTTTCCGTGTCTGTTTCTATGACGCCTTCTTCGAATTTGCCCACGAACAATAATTTCTTCAGTAATAGAGCTTAGGATCCCACCTCCAGCTGATTCACCTTCAACTTCTTTCACACAGATGGGGGAAAGGATGACCCTTCTAAGAACACCAAGATCACAAACATCACCAGATTCTTCACTCATTTTTGCATGACATCTGACATGTATAAGACGCTGACACCATAAGCAATGCCATGCTGGAGAATCATCGAGAAAAGGAATTCCACAAGGTTCATCACAGTAAAAACAGAAAGCAGACATCTCAGGATTCTCATCCATGTTAATCCATCTTTCTGACCAGTGATGTTGCACATGGCTATAACCAGCTTGCACTGAACACTTGCAATCCTTTGCGGTAAACTGGAAACAACGAAAATGAGCTGCTACACCACAAACAGAGCACCGGTGGACAGGGCTATGTAATGCTGCTTTTGCACCTAGGGTTTGAGGAGACACCAGAGAAGTTAGGCAAACACAGCAAGTTGATGGTTGCCCACCACAAGCAATATCTTCCATCCATGTATGATTTGATAAAGGAACTTTTAGCTTCTTCCTGGCTTTCTTCTTTGCTCTTGCAGCAGCTTTAACCCAATTAAGAGATGTCTTTTTCTGCCATTTGAGGAATGCATAAATAACAGCGAGAAGTCCAAATGATCCAGTAACCAACCATCCAAAAACAGATGGACCGTAAGCATCTGAGCTCGTCAGTAACCTTACAAGTGGAACACTTAAATCAATCATTGTACACCCAGTTTCTCGCAATCTCTGTTATTTTTACAGGCCTGTGTTGTTAACATCCAAAGATAAAAAAAAAGGGACTCTGTAGACAAAACCTGAACAACAAAAAAGACATCATCATTGTCCTCTGAAAAACAAAACAAACAATCCATGCAGAGAGAAATAAAGAGTGCAAAAGAAACTGGACAGAATATGAGAAATAAGAAACAAGTACAAAGAAGAGGACTATAATGTAAGAAATTTAAGAGTTTCCACAAGTAATTTGTTCTACAGAAATGAACAAAGGCAATTTATAAACACCAAATAAAGAATGAAAAAAGACGGGGCTATTTGCCCGGTACCAACCCCTAATTTTAGCTAGGGGTGGCAAGCCTACATAGTAGAAGTCCTTTTTCTCCCTTTCTAAATCATTGTGCGGCGGCCGCCACTATTTGCGACCATCTGTCCACCCTTCCACCCACTCTTAGCCAAACAAAATGTGGTCCCTTGGTTTTGCCAACCAAAGTATGAGATTCCTATGGAAAACTAAAGTCTATAATCAAGCATCGAAGAGCCAAAAAAAAATTAAAAAATACAAACTAATTCTGAGCCTTCAACCTCTCATCTCCGCTGAGACCAAAAAAAAAAAAAAATTTGCCAAAACCAAAGTAAAAAGTTGCTCAAACCTAATAATCGACAACACACATTGGACATACTATCCTCTTTTTCTTCTCCTTATTTTCCCGGTGAGCGGTCGATCACAAGGCAGACACGGATTTGAGAAATTTGCAACAAGGACCGTAATTATAGGAGAAAATTACGACAAACACAACTGCACACAAAACCGAGAATTCCATCTGTCCAATTGAGCTATGATATCGACAGATCTAATAAACTTTGAAAACTAAAAGGATCATCACATCAACACATTCAAGTCAATGAACATTTTAAACCAGACAACCACGCATACATAACATACAAATATACGTTTGTATATATATATATATATATATAGAGAGAGAGAGAGAGAGAGAGAGAGAGAGACCTTTGAGAAGGGAGGGAAGAAGAAAAACCCTAGAAAGGAGAGGGATTTTCCAGGCAAAGGGAAATCTTGCATCCGGAGATCTGGGGCGCATTCTCTTTAATTCTGGTATAGGTGTGTGTGTATATATATATGTTGGGAAAGTTGAGGCGGGGAAAAGGGAGAGAGAGAGAGAGAGAGAAGGCTGGCGGGATTTCCCTACGCAACAAACACGGCATGGTTTTTGGGTAAACCGAAGTTGGAGGGTTTAAATGAAAATTGTACTCTTCCAAATGTGCAATAACGGAGAAGTCTTACACTGATGTCCCCTGAGGTTTCTGAAAATATCACTAATCTCTTCTTTGGTTTCAGAAAATACATTAATTTCTCTGACCCCTTACTTTCGAGGAACCTCCCTTTCCGTTTAATTAAGCTTTGACGGCGTTACTTCTCAATACAAAAAGATTAAAATTCCCTCATACGAGATATGGAATTTTAATTTTATCGCAATGTAGTTCTTGTTCGTGCTTTTTTTTTTTTGAAACTTGATCCACTTTTGTTTAGTTCGTCTCGTTTAGATGGACTTAAATGGGTTATAAACTCAATCAAAAGCTAAATATTTTTATGTCAATTGAATTTTGTATTTTCATTTGTGTAAGTTTTTTTGAAATTGGTTTACCTTCTTTACTTATTTTATATTTTTCTTAATGAAATGATCTTCAAAGGTACTATAATTTTGAGTAGAAGCTGACAAAAAGTCCTCTAAAGAAGAAATATTTGTTTTAAAAAAATACTAGTTTTTAGGTGGACAAACATAATTGGCATAAATGATGGGAGTTTTGCTAAAAGCCCCGGAGAAAAATCACTATAATGCTATGTGCAAGGAAATTTACATCAAACTATATACAAAATGTGAGTACTTTTTTAAAAATGTGTTTGCAAAACACTACTTCTGTTGTCACATTACTCACATTCTATATATGGTTCGGTGTAACCAACTTCCTTGCGCATAACATTTCTCTTATAAAGGTTGTCAATGTTTCAATCACTAACCATATTAATTTTTTTTTTGTGTGTCTATTTGAATTTTGGACTTTTGTACGTAAAAACAAAAGAAATGAAGGGTATTAGCCCTTAGTATTGCTATTTTAAACCAAAAAAAAAATAATCATAATTTATTTATTCACCCATTTAAATCTAGATTTGTTAAGAAAGAGAAGATTGAACCGCAAACTCTATTTCTCACTAACATTCACCTTTATGGATAGAAAAATATTATAAGTTCCTATTAATGATCTTTTTATATTTATGAATCTAAGAAAAAAAAAAAGAGAAAAATATTCTAACTTCTTTTACTTCAATATCTCTTCTTGTTTTTATAACAACATTAAAAACAACAAAAATATCGAATGATCTGATCTGACAGTAACATTACTCTAAAAAATTATGTTGATGTGTTAATGATGATCTTGGGGATTTTTTGGCATCCAAAGACATAAGATGACATCATTAGATTTTCAAACGGAAAGATAACGGAATGGTGATTTCTGCTTACTAGTTTCAAAACTAGAGATGCTAATGTAATTTTTGAAATCAAAGGAGAGGTTAGTGTATTTGTTAGAAATGTTAGGGGAGGTTAGTGTAATTTTCCTAAAAAGAAGAAGAAGAGCAAGGCCAAGGACAGACAATGTGTCGGTAATGCCGCTAACGCACTGGTAGGGTATAGTGTTTTTCAGAAAGCTGTATTTAAAGATAATATCGTAATGTACCTTAATGACTAGCACTATTTACCCAAAAATTTGCACTAGTTATCTACAGTGCCGGCTCATTACTTTTGGAGGCCTGAAACGGATTCATTAGATAAGGTCTCCCATATATTTTGCATGATAAAAATTTTCAACATAGTCTTCACAAAAAAATCATTACAAAGTATTTATCATTACACAAATTTAAACATATAGTCATCCAATAATAAATAACTATTACAATACTCCTAAATCTATCATTTGAACATTATTCTTTTTACACTTTTAGTTGCAAATATACTAATTAAGTCTGCATTATAACGGAAGCCTACATGTTTAAGGGGCCCCATTTTTTTACATTTTTTTGGAGCCCGAAGCGGTAACTTTGTTGGTTTATGCTACTCCCTCTGTCCCCTAAAGTTAGACACTTTTGGGACTGCGTACCATTTCTAAATTGCATATATCTTTCAATTCATAATGTTTTATGTAATTTTCAAAACTTTGTTTAAAAGAACTAATTGAAATCTCTCAAACAAGATTCATATTGCTTATATAAAACATTACGAACTCAAAGATATAGACAATTTTTTTCGTAGGATTGGAATAATGAAAGTGTCTAACTTTCCGGGACGGAGGGAGTATTAGCTGACCATGGTACTTATCCATGCCGCTTACAAGCTTAATATCAAATGTACCACTTTGGAAAAGAAAAAGCTTAAGCTCAGATGCAACTAGTGGGTCTTCACGTAGATGCTACAGTATATAATATAGTTCATTTGTAAACCCACTGATCATCGATATATATTCGTATAGCAAATGTTGTTCGGCCATAATACCCTCATTTTCAATTTTTTATTTCGATAATCGTTTCAATGAACTTTATAAACTTCATTTCTTAGTAGTATTAAACTGAAAAAAAAAAAAAAAAACCAAAACAGTAGGGATGGCAATGGATCGGTTCGGTTCGGGTATTGTCATATCCGAACCCATTATTCGAAACTAAATGAGTAACTTGAATCGAACCGAAACCCGAATAGGTAGGGGAAATTGAAACCTTAATTGAACCAATCGGGGATCGGTTCGGTTTGGGTACTCCCGTTAAATTAGAAAATAAAATAAAAACGAAATAATTAATATGAAAGTTAGTTAAACTAGAAATGCCACAGATTCGTCAATTAAAAAAAAATGCAGATATGCATCTAGATATTTTAAATACAAAACTAATATACATCTAAGTAGAAATTCAATGCATTGAAGCTATACACAGACTAAACGTCTACATATGAAGGGTAAGTTTATAATTACACATATCTGGTTCGGTTCGGAGAACGGTTCGGTTATCAGCTCAAACCGAACCGAACCGAAGCCGTTCGGTTATCTCACATCTCATACCATACCCGCACCCACAGGGAATATTTCGGTTATGGTTCGAGTACCCATCAATTCGGGATTGGCATCCCTACTGAACAGGCACAGTTGAAATGACAATATCGATAAAACCCATGGAGATGCACTTTACTCCCCATGGAGATGCACTGCAAAGTGCAAACCCCGTGTCCGTTCGTTTATTTTCAACACTCATATTATCTTTTGCGTATTCGCGCGAATCAGTAGTAGTTGGCTTTGTTTTGAATTGTTTAACACCTGTCCGTCGTCACTTTCGGTGAGAAACGGTCAAGTGAGAAGCAGCTGTTAAGGACCGTTATGTTAATCAAGTGCTATTGGATTCCAAGGAAAACAAGTTAGAGCATTTCAGTGGGTCCTAAAATGACTCTTAGCAAGATTAATTCCTAGGTGGTGACATAGACAACGTTAATAAATATTTCTTCATTTTCGTGCTCCGATGGACTCTGAGTTAGCTCCTAGTTGGTTTGCTAAATTTAGAGAGAAAATTGGGAGAGGAGAAATCTGAGAGGGAAATAGGGGACCCATTCATACTATTTTTGTGCATAAATTAAATTTAGAACGCACTTTAAGAACCAATTCTAGAGAGTTCATTGAAGTATTATTTCACTCTTAAATTAGTAAATTCTTAGAGTAGCACATAAAATTGAACCCACTTTTACTTTAATGTCAACTTTAGGAGTTATTTTAGAAGTCAATTTAAAAAAAAATGCACTGGAGATGCTAGAGTCCAACAATTGGGTTGTTCTTAGAGCTGCAAACAAGCCGAATACGGCCGATTTTTAGAGTGTTCAGGTGCTTTGCTCCGTACTTTGTTATTTATTAGCGTGCCCAAAGCGTATGGCTAGTGTCGGAGTTAACAAGTGATCGGTAAGACCGGATCGAATCCACAGAGACCGAAGGAACCGAACGTGAAATTTGTCTTGCGCCTGATGATTTTTAGCCTTGAAGCGGCAAACTTTGATTTGTGATTTAGGGTGGAATTCTCTCGAATTCGAGAATGACTTGGAATTTAATTTAAAACTAAATTAAACTAAGGCTAAGTCTAGGGGATTTCAACGCCCATGACTCGGGTCGATTCATTCTCCTCTACGATAACCGGCTCGGAGATGTCGTTAAACATCTCCGAACGGAAGATTTGATACTGAAACTCATTTAAACTAGAAAAATGGTGCTTAACAAAGACTAGGAATTTTTGGTTCATTTGGCAAACGGCCGAGTTGACATCACCCTAAGCATTACACGTGTCAAGTAGATAAACCCTTGGCTACGTGTGATCAAAGAGATTAACAAACCCGATCTTTGGTACATAAAATTAATCCTAACTCTTTGCCAAACAAACGGTGTATACAACATGGCGATGAGAGCGAATCAACCGGAGTCACGGGGTGTTAATCACCCCATGACCAAGCCTACGTAAACTACTCACTCAACATGCTAGAGAACTTGACTATTTTGATAAAGGAAATAAAGAACATGACAAATGCAACTAGAAACTGATTTTATATGTCAATCCTAAGCTTGCCTACAACAATAGAACTTGAGATATTCTCCTATCTAATTCGATCAATTTGCTCATGCAAGCAATATGCTCATTACTAGGCTTCATAACTGTTGAGCCTTTGACCAAGATTTCTCCGATTTCTCAAGCCATTGTAGCCAACAAAGTCTTGTTTTCACCTTGCACAAACAATTTACAACAAAAGCAAAATACTTTATTGGAAGCACTTGAATATACAATCCACCTCCTATCTTGCTTATCTCCATTTGACAAACGACGGATGTAGTAAAAGAAAGTTAAATGCCTACCCTCCATATCCTTAGGAAATTGATCTCCATCTCTTCTTAAAGGCCCTCTTTCTACTACAAAGTCAATGAAAATTTGATCAATCTTGTCCCAATTATTTGATCATCAATATTTGTAGGTCCACATTCACAATCCGAGTCTTCATTTCGACCCTTATCAATCATATCTTCATGGTTGCTCTCGTTTACACATTCATTTTGTTCTTTTGCACGGGTATCCATATCTTCCCCTAAATTTTCTTGCTCTTCATCCCCCATATCTACTATCCGTTCTTCATTCTCTAAATGTTCAACCACACTTGAACTCTCATTTTGTTTCTTACTACCGAAAAACTTATCGAGTGAACCTGCTTGAGATTGAACTAACTCATTTGCTTTTTTTTTTTTTTCTTTCTTTTTCTTTTTTGAGATCCAAACATATACTTTTTAAGAGGCATAATGAATTAAAAATCTACAAATTCCCAACATAATCTCGTTATTAAGAGTCTAAGACTATAATTAATTATTAAAGAGGGTCTCACTACTCCCAAGCAACAAAAAACCCAACAAATAATTGTTTCCCAAATTTTTCCTAATTGACTTATCTCCTTTACGGTCCTACCTATGCAAGAAGGGAAAAAAATCATGTCAAATGGTAAAGAGGACAAATACAATAGCATAAACAATTTCACTCATATTAAAGAAAGCCAGTCACCAAACTCATTCCAAGTTAAATTAAACAAAGCATCTAAACCTCGTAAACAATAAAGTTAATTTCAAAACCCTAAAAAAATAGAATCAATACATGAAATGTGCTCGAGGTTTGTGAGAAGGAATAGACCAGCTATGATTTATTAGCATTTAGAACTGGTCGCTCCCTGATGATTCTTCCAAAATCCCACTGTTCTTCCTCTTCTCCAAGTCTCCGACCTTGAGAACGTGATCTCCAATTTCAAAAGGGCAAGGCTATGTACGTAATGGGTTTGAGTTGCCCAAAAGATTCCTCTTTTGAAATAAAAAAAGGGGGCCAATGATCCAAAAATTACAATTATGCCACCAAGAATTTTTGGGCCTACTTTCATTGGGATATTTATTGGGCATTCAAATTTAAATTAAGGTGGACTGATGGGATGTTTTTGGGTACTATTACATATGGGCATTAAAAATTAGCCTTTTTTGGTGGGTCTAAAGTCCAGAAAACCTTGGGCTTCAGTGGGCTTTAGCCCGGGGCCGGAACAAGACTTCGAGGCCTACAAAATGAACGAGGCCCATAAGAAGGGCACATCCACACATGATCCCTTGTCTCTTTTACAATAAAAAAGATGTATCCATCTATCCGTACGTACGCACACATTTTAACCGTCCATTTTAATAAATCAATAGTTCGGATCTTAATTACTCTTTTACCGACCAAAGAGTAAATAAAATCTGAATTGTCGAAAATGCTTACGTACCAGAACTTGCGTGCACGAAGTAATTTTGAAAAAGTACTACTGGAAGACCTATTTTAGTAATCATAATTGTCATTTGAATAATCGGTCCACGGTCAACTTGTTATTTTATACGAATAATATTTTCAAGTCTTGCATGTGATTGATTTGAATAATGGCTGTAGGTATTAGTAAGAGATGTGGTCATAGCACGCTAACCATAGTTTTGAGTGTAAAATTTATTGGAGAATCTTGGTCAGGTAGATATGGGGTTGATTTTATTAATCCTCATTTCTTCTTGATGTCACCCGTACGGAGCATTTGGTTCAAAAAAATTAGTGAATCGTGAATCCGATTCGGTTTTGAATTTTAATCGTGGATTAATGGTCCGGACACGGATTCAAAAAATAAAAAACCGTCCTCGTGGTCCGAACAGAAATTTTGATTTGAAACCGTGCATGGATTAACTGATCCGGACCGTGAGATTTTTATTATATATAATATTTTTAAAACATAAATATATATGTATAGATAAATAATTTTACCACTTTTATAAAGTATCTCTCATCTCGTGGAACATTTTTGTGCCTAGGTTCTCTGCCTAGACTTTTGTTTCCTGATGTAGTAAAACAAACTAGGTTTATGTGATTGCATTTTTTCTTTCTTTTTGTTTTTTTTTTGTAAAAAAAGTTTATCTTACTTTGCTAGTTTTAGTTGCTGTGATGCATTTGTCAACTATTCAGTTGTTCATATTATATTATTCTGCCTAGACAAAGAGAGAAATAGAGTTTTTTTCAACGTTGAGTTTCGGTTTTTGAATGAGTTGATGATTTTTTATAGAATAAGTTGAAAATCTGGAACTGATCCGTGACTCGCGGATTGGCTTGGAACCGAACTGTAAGACTTTTGGATTGGACACAGATGTTATTTTTAAAAAATCGTGACTCACGGATTAAGATTGGATTCATGTCAATCTTGTCCAACCCGGACCGTGAACACTATCTTCGCTGGTTTGAGTTTTGAGAGAGGTTTCTTGGGTAAAGAGTGGATAGAGCTGGAAAAATGAGATTACATAGTTAAAAAGAAAACTTATTAAGAACCGTGTCCTGTCCATGTTGTGAGATATGGATAGTTTTGAACACAGTTCTTTACGAACACGCACGCCTAGTAAACTACCTTTCATAAGATGTTAAAAAAATCAGATGCTCAAATATAAGATGTTAAACAAGAGGGTTTTTTTTTTTTAGTAGAAGAGCAAGAACTTCACTATTAAAAAAATTACTATAAGTTGCTTTGTTCGGTTCCCAGTTTTCACGAAATGTTTTGAGCTCCTCTTTTCAGCTTCAAATGAGATGTTGAATGGGTGCAGTTTTTGTTTGATTGAGGGGTTTTGTTGATTGAGATTAACTTCTTTACGGATGATCCGAAAAGAAGGGGTTTGTATGAAGTAAGTCTCTGCTGTCAATCCCGAGAATCCGAGATCCAACAGGTTGGATGACGTGCGGAATTTGTTTTTTCTTTTTAATCCGAGATGCTTTTAATGAGGAGAGAGAAAGTGCATAGATCTGGACCGTTGAATCACGGGATGGACAACGGGGTTTGCTCGGTGCAAACCCCCTCTTTGCGGATCATCCGTGAAGAAGTTGCGTGTAGACTCCCTCCCTCCCTCTCTCTCTCTCTCTCTCTCTCTCATGTAGTGCCAAATTTATTGTTAGCTTTCCTCTCAAGGGTGTGATTGGGAAAAGTACTAGAGGGGCCAGGGTCCACTAAGGATAAAATGTGGATTCGGCTGTGGTGCCCCAAAGTGGTATTGGGGCACCAGTGTCCCAGTTTTACTTATCAAGAACATTGCGTCTACAAACTATAAAAACAGATCACACTTACCATAAACATAAGATTTACTTACCTCAATTTATGGCCTATACATGTGGTAAGTAAAGCATGTGCTTGTGGTAAGTAAAGCATGCGCACAATTGCGCAGGAAAAGAGCAAAATCACCCTCCTTCTTATGGTGGTTTTCATCTAATGGCTCAGATTCATTTATTTTTTATCTAATAACTTAGATTTAGTGGGGCACTGGTGCCCCAATACCACAAGTGGGCACCATAGACATATTATTTCATAATTAAAATGTAGTCCATCCGATCATATGTTTTTCTTTTTCTTTTCAAAATTCTATTTCGGAAAGTGGAACTGGACATGACCGAACACAAATGGTGAGTTTCCACTACGATATTTTTGGTATTCTTAAGACTATAAATTGTCAAATCAATTTTTTTGATACTATAAAAATCAGTTGATGTTTGTGAGGAGAATGAGTTGTTAATTTAATAGTAACTTGTAGTCTAAGGATACAAAAAATACAGCCAAAACAGGGGAAAAAAAACACAAGTCTAAAGTTCTAAACAATCATATACAAACAACAAAACAGCCAGAAAAGAAGCTGTAATGATTCAAAATCTTTGATAAAAATATTAGTTGGTTTTATTGATTTACTAATTGTTCGGTTTGGGTCTCAAGACTCATATTTTAAATTATTACTCAATCGTTATCTCTATTTCTCTCAAATCATTACCGCTATTTTCAATTTTTATTTTTATCTCTCTTTGATCATTACCCTTTATTTTTAATTACTACTCTCATTTCTCTCTCCACTCAAAACCCAAATCTCAAATTCAAAACCGTAACTGAACATAACCAATAAGAACCCCCCTTTATTCCTTATCACAACGAGCCGACGACTTTTTATGTGTAGCCTTACCTGCTCTCCCATACATACGCACATGGGCAGCCAAGTGCCTTTCGAGCTAGCGCGAGCTGAGCTCAAGCCCAATTTTAATAGCTCGTTTCGACCTAGGTTGGAGCAAAAGATTTTTCTAGTGAGCCAAACTCGGCAATTGTTGGAGTATAATAGAGAAGATTCTTGGAGTATTGAAACAGATGTGAGCAGTTAAAATAAAAAATGTGCACGGTTCACGAACTTTTTTGAAGAGTTATTATTGGGATGCTCTTACCTGCTCTCCCATACGCAAACGGGCAACCAAGTGCCCAAGCCAATCAAATATTTCATGAGACGAGCTCGAGCCCAATTTCGGTAGCTCGTTTCGAGCCGAGCAGAGCAAATGATTTTTCTAGCGAGACGAGCCCGAGCATATCAAGCTTGGGGTTCCCATAGTGACCTCAATTGTAGGCCCTTGAAAATATTTATTTGGAATCAGAACCATTCATTTTTTGAGGTATGTTGAGCACGTTATCGATACAAAGAATTATAATAATCGGAGATTGACAGACACAATTGAGACACATTTGTTTTACAGTATAATCTTCAAATGATATTGACTATACATATAAATGGTATCAGAACATGTGGCTACCAATATCCAATTAATATGATTTTTTACATGAATGATCTACTCAACATTCCCGACAAAAATTGTACGATTCCGATCAGAAATACAGATTATAAATGACTCACAATTGAAATCATCACTACAGAAATGTACCGACTTAGGTAAGTACAGATACCCCAAGTCTATGTCATAGAACTCAACTTGGCTCAGCTCGATTATAGTCCTAACTCGTACCTAAGTAGAGGTGTCAAACGTGTCGGTCGTCCCGTACCGTGCCAAAAAATTTCCGTGTCGTACCGTGTCGAAGCCGTGTCGTACCGTGCCCATTTTACTTAATCGTGCCATACCGTGCCGTGCCAACCGTGTCATTTTTTTTATCGGGTCGTGTCGTGCCCGTTTACTAAATCGGGTCGGGTCATGCCGTGCCGATTGAAATCCGGTCGTGTCCTACCAGCCCATTTTTTAAAATTTGATCGT
This sequence comes from Gaultheria prostrata, assembly GCA_036023075.1. NCBI lineage: Eukaryota > Viridiplantae > Streptophyta > Magnoliopsida > Ericales > Ericaceae > Gaultheria > Gaultheria prostrata. The sequence continues at coordinate 647 of JAXBDA010006325.1, read as the reverse complement.
GTCGGATCGTGGCCGTACCTTATTTAAATCGGGACGTTTCGTGGTTTCATGCCTTGTCGATATAATTCGTGTCGGTTCGGGTCGTGCCTTATTTACAGCGGGTCGTGCCGTGGTTTCGTGCCTTGCCTTTATAATTCGTGTCGGGAGTCGGGTCGTGCCGTGCCTTAATTAAAGCGGATCGTGCCGTGCTTTTGTGCCTTGCCCTTATGATTCGTGTCGGGAGTCGGGTCGTGCCGTGCCTTAAGGCACCGATTGGATGTAGCTAAAAATGGAGGGGGATAAGTTATAGAGGGACACTAAAAACCAGTTTTTTTTATTTCTTTGGTGGAAGTCTAAGATAACATTATGCTATGTCAAAGGTACAAAAGCCAAAGTTATCCGGAGTCAAAATCTTCCTTCTCTGCCAAAAAAAAAATACAATCAAACATAACTAAAGACCACAAAGAACAGAAATAACATTGTTTTCATATTTATTTCTGTAAATTACACGCTCCCAATACATAAAATTGCTGCAAGTAGCTGATGAGCCCCAAATATTGTATATATCCGGGCTCATCTAGCTCATTTAGTTCACACATGCACGCGTTTTAGCGCTTGAAATGATTGATGTTGCGCGAAGCGTGTTTTTGTAGTTTCAGGTTAAAACC
>JAXBDA010006324.1:0-21181 GCA_036023075.1 Gaultheria prostrata | reverse complement strand
TCATGAATGAAGGAAGCATGATAATCACATAAATTAATTTGGGTCTGTAGACCTACCCTCCCTGATGCCTTTCGGCTTTGATTTGAGGGTATGGTTCTGCAGCAAAACGTCCCTGTAGCTCCTCGGTTCTTGGAGGTTTAGGAGGGCCACTGTTTGAGTGGTACTTTGAGAGCAGCCACTTTGTGCATATTGCCAAAGGTTAGGTATGTCCTCAATCATCCATGCGTCATACCCCAAATGATTGGGGACTAGATGAGTTTTGTTATTGTTGTTGTATTCGTCATTCCTAATCTATTACATGGGAGAGGGGAGAATGAGACTCAATCCCGATATACAATATGAGACATCCAAAAATCCTACCGCATGAACTAGCCACTACTTGCTTGTTTCTCTTTCTTTAGTATGCAAGAATATAATGTAGCAAGTGGGAAGGGGTTGAAATCTTCATCATGAATCATCTACCTACATGTGAATATGTGATAACCAAAACGAACTATCAACATTTATAGAACACGTGGTGTGCTCCGATTGACCCAATTCGTCGGTAATGGACTGGTCACAATCCTGCTCCCAATTAAGGCCTAGTCTTGATTTTATCACGTGATCAAGATGTTTGATAAAATCTCAATTTTTTTACATTGAAAATATGAGATTTTATTACATCTCTTCCTTATTTCATAAAATCAACCTTGATTTTATCAAATTTTGATTTTATCAAATTTTGATTTTATCAAAGTTTGATTTTATCTTTATCTTTGATAAAATCGTTTGGGAAACTAACCATAAACCATTGGAATACTGTATATTCACTCCTATAATTTCGTTGATGATTGAAACAAATTTACAAAAATTAGAACTATGACCAAAAAAAGAAAAAAGAAAAACCCACATGATTACGAAAGTGGACACGTGAACAACATGGACAAGCTATAATAGAATCTAATGTTGGCTTTGATTTTATTTGATTTGATTTGCTATGTGGGCGAGAGCAAGTGCAACAAATTGTATAAATTTTGAGCAAAAAATACAGATGGACAGTACATATTTTTTGTAGGATACATGAACAATATGGACAAGCAATAGAATCCAATGTTGGCTTTGATTTTATTTGCTATGCCGGTGAGAGCAAGTGCAACAAATTATGCGAATTTTGAGCAAATAATACGGATGGACAATGCATATTTTTTTATTTTAATTACACATGCACATCTCTTTCAACATTCTAATTAATAATACTTTCTATTTTACCTATTATCTAAAATAGTGATTTGAGAGAGAAAATGGGAGAAAGAATAAAATAATAAAAAAGTGGTTTGATTTGAGAGAGGGGAAGAGAGGAGAAATTAATAAAAAGTGGTCAATGGTGAATAATAACTAGGTAAAAATACCTAGTGGATGTATTTTACATTTGGTTTTGCTCAGGTTGTAGGAGGCTTCATTTTGCATTTAAGACTACGTGTGATACCTAAAAATGTCAGTTGCCTATTCTGTTGCATTTGCCCTACGAGCGCGTAGTCTCAATAAATAAATAAATAAATAAATAACGCGTAGTCTGCATCATGCAAACAGGAGGGGTTTTCTGGGAAATGGGGTGGGTGTTGTGCACTTGGGTGCTATGCACCGTGCTGTGCACCCCTCGGCCGTCCGATTGTATTTTGGACGATCCAGATGTGTTTTGATTTTTAACTGATAAAAGTAAATCAAAATTAAATTAAAATTGCCAAATGCATCCAGGCCATCCAAAACATGATCGAACGGCCGAGGAGTGCATAACACCCAGGTGCACAGCACCCACCCCAAGTCGGGTTTTCCGATAGCGGAATGTTAGTGGTTAATAAATTTATAGTGAAAAAAATTCTTGCAAACCAGTATAACTAGAAAAAATAAAATTTAAATATTCATTAAGCTCAAATTTATTACTTTCTTTTTTTGTCATAACGTACGTAGGAGAATTACAAACCCGAAAGTGATAGGGGTGAGTGGTTACAAGTTAGTGTTACGGAAAAAAATTTGGGTACTGAATGGGTACCACGTATCCATGCCGAGCACGATCTCAACCGTCCAAAAGTGTATTGGACGGCCCAGATTGATCCTCTCTCTCCCGTCTCACCCAACCACTCTCTCTCCTATTCCGAATCGTTGAATAGCACTTTAGACGGCCGAGATTACTGAACGAGTATCACGTGGGCAATACCCACCCGCCACTGAAAAATTTCTCGTGTTAAGGGGAAGAGAAAGGAGGGAGGGTGGGACTTTTTTTGAACCCCACTTCATGTATGCATAGACACTCCGTGTCAACTGGTTTGACACCCCCACTTGCTCAAATTTCATACTTGAAACATCCCAAAAGATTCCAAACATAAGTACAATAATTAAAGTAGATTCATTTAAAATGTTTTTACGATTTACCCTGGCAAATATTCATCATATTTTCATCTTTTAAAAGTTTGAATCCAACAACAAACTCACGCCATGCGATTCCACGACAATAACAATCCGATGGTACATGTTGCTATTGACCCGGGTCACGTTGCGCATACATCAAACTAATATCTATAGCTTTTTCCATAGTCATTTATAAATTACGCGTAGAGTGAAATGATCCCAATAATTATTGACAAATTAAGAGAATCGTGAGACCATAATTAAGAGGGAGCAAACCTTTATATCCTACGCCAAGAACACCAGAGCAACTCCTTGGGTTACATGACTATAAAATAGAAAGTCTAGGTATCTAGAATTGATCCAGAATGTGTAAATCAATGGCTCAAATTTACTCCAAATGAATATTGACTACTAATTTTCAAATTCTGAAAAATCATGAATATATTTTTTGTATATGTAACAATGTTATTATAAAATAAGAGTATAATTGAGAGCCCTTTTAGACATCAGGTTAATTCCAGCAATTTTCTTGAATCACGGGATAACGGAGACATGGAGTCAGTGGACGGTGACCGGTTGTTTTTTTATTTTATTTAAGAAAGAGTACTAGTATTATATGTCATCTGTAGTTGGCTAATACCTAATGTAAAACAGCACAAATTAGTGCAATCAAATGAAAGGTAGAGACACCTTTCCAAAAGTCCCGGGTTATGGTTTGTGCCGGGTTCTCATTTGGGGTTCATCATCTCGTCCTGTAGGTATTGTGTCTGTTTTAGTAGGTGTGTCTGGGAATCGGTGGCCCTTGATCCTTACTATGCCGTGTTCGTTTCACTTTTTACTAGATTTGGATTTCATTCCTATCTTTTAATGTAATCGTTGCCGGATGACGTTGTTATGAAATATCTTGACATTTAAAAAAAAAAAAAAAAGGCATGAATTGGAGATTTGGATTTCTCCAAAGCTTGTGTTTTTTTGGTTTTCCTCCTGATTTTGCTATTTATTTATTTTTTTGTAAAATAGTGTGCGTGATTCGAGGTGCTTATATAATTACTACAAGTTTTCAGAAAAATATGAAATATTTTGTCTGCGGTTAATATATACAAGAATCAAAGCACATGAATTTCAAGAAAGGCATTAAAGCATAGACCACAGAGTTAAAGCTATTGAATATTATTGCTAGCTAGCAACTTCTAGTGGGAGTATAATACAATGGACCATCCATCTATATGTCTGTTTTCAGTTTTGCAGATCTGCAGTTTTGTTCTTCTGGGGGTCTCCTTTGATTTCTTCATCCAACACTTGGTTGGATGTGTTTTCTCTTGTATTTTTCTTTGGAACGCGGCGATGCGTAAGGATTGGTTGCGTACGCATCGTGCACGAATAAATCTGGACCGTCCATGCCAACAAATCAATGATCCGGATTTTAAAGTCTCTAATACCGGTAATAGAGACTTTAAAATCCGGACCGTCGAAAACACTTTTGGACGGTCGAGATGCACCGTCCGTGCATGATACGTACACGGACGGGCGTACACGTATCTTTTTTGTTTTCTTTCCTTTGGCAGCTTCCTCCTAGCCCTTGTCTTGGTGAAATTAATCAATAGTTCGGGAGCACCGCCACGTGGTGCTCCGGACCAGACCACAACCACACATTCTCGTGGGATCCATGACTAAATATATAGACCCCACATAATTGTGTGGTCTGGAGCATCACGTGACGGTGCTCCCAGACTGCGGAATAGTTGTTAGTTTTCTAGCCTTGTGGTTGGTAGGTGGTTTGTCTCCTCTCGGTGTACCTTTATCAATTTTTTTTTTTTTTTTGGGTAAATCCTTTATCGAATTTCTATTATAGTATATATCCTTTTTTTCAGATAAAAAAAATCATATGCCGTAATGGTTACAAATTGGCAAGTGAGCCGTGACACTGATATGCTGCATGTAATGTAGGTAGACCAAAATAATCATCTCTTGTTAATTGATGCACCCATCCACCCACTGTCCTGTTTTCCTTCGATTGCAAGCTAACTCTCCAGGTAGTTTTGGTTATTCATTGCGAAAATGCATAATTTGGATTTAAGCAAACGGGGATTTAATTCAAGCAATCGGATTAAATCCACTATCCAAAAGTGGAACCGTGCACGGCAAGAACTCCACTACCCAAAAGTGGTACCGATCGATTTGACTCCCGGTCATTTGAAACTTGTTTAACTTAGGAAGAGAAATTGCTTTTGTTAGAATCTTTTCAATGCGGCATTTTCAATGAAACACCAATCAAGTTCTTGAAACTATTTATAGAAAAACAAATGCTGTATTTTTCGCCACCGCAAGTTCTCAACCTCAACAAAATTGTATATATGAAAATTATGGATTATTTGTTTGCGGGACAGATGATGGTGAGGCTTGTGGCATCTTATATATGTAAGTCCCGAAACGGCTCTTGTTGGTATGTTATAAACTTGGGGTCCTCCACCCGAGCCAAAGGTGACCCTCCATGAAAGAGAGACTCAAACAATACTCACCCACTTATCGCAATATTCTTGTTTTTTTGTTTTGGCTAAAATAAAAAGTTAAGGGGTAAGCAACTAGCGTGTAACAATATTCTTTGACGTGACCAAAATATACGTGCTTGACAGTCGAACAAGAGGCATCTACACTGACCCGACAACATTAAAAGATCTACATGTGCTTGTAAAGCTGGCGTGAAAATTTGTATATATTTTAATTGGTCATCCTATACTTTGTCAGACACTTCATGTGGGCCTTGTTCGGTTGGGGTTTGTGAATTGAGTTTTGAAAATCTTTCTTTATTCGGTTTCCAAGGATTTTCAAGGGTTTTTGGGTTTGGGATTTTGAGAACCGAGTTCTCAAAACCCAACCAAACAAGGTGCATATATATTTTAATTTAAATACTGACTTTTTTTGGCAATGCAAATTGCCTTGGGCCAGTTTGAGCACACCTTGTGACCTGAATCTTGAAGTTAAGGTTAATACTATTGAAATCATGGGCTCCTTTGGATTGGGGGCTTTCTCGCATCACCTCATTCAAAACTTGCACATTTTATTTTACTACTGGATTGGGCGAAAGAAACACATTCTATGTTGGTTTTGGATTTGGGTTGTGCCTATAACCAGCCCAAAAGCTTAACTTGTAAAGTGACATTAAGGGGGTGTGCCACTAATTTGGCTTGTTTAGCTTTTTGACTTTTTTATGTGAGAGTTCAAAATACGCGTTGGCTTTTTGTGGGTTTTTTATTTGATGTATTGTTAGGGGTGATCTGTCTCGAAAAACGCAATAAGCTGGCTTTTGGCCTTTTGAATTAGTGGAATGAGGCCTAGGAGTCTGCCTTGGCCATTCTACGCCAATCAAGACGAACAAACATGGATATCCGATAGGACAACATGGAATGACATAAATACCTTAACGTGTGCAGTTGGCCTAAGAGGAAAACAATTTACACATACATGGAATGGCTTCTATTTAGACATTTTTACCCCTAAGCTCTAATAGTACGTCATTTCATAAGAGCATCCACACTAACGACCAGTTTGAATGGCGTATTGGTCTAGCATGGATGCTCTACTCCTACTTCAATCCCCTCTTCTCGCTCCTCACGATCGACCTGGCATGTGTAACATTATGCCCGGGAGAAAATAATAATTCAACTTGTTACAAATAAATTAATCCCATGCTAGAATAAAGGCATTAAAAAACAAAGAACCAATAACCCAAACAACTGATGCCATAGCAGATCATCGACTCAAACAGGAGCAAGAGTCTCAATATACTGATAGGTATCACAATATCCGAATTGCAGAGCATGTCCTTCATCCATTTCCTCCTCCTCCGGCGCCAAGTCCGAAAGCTCCTTCAAAGTACCATCTTTAAAATTATACGATACAACTTTACCATGTAAATTCAACAATAGAAAGGACTCGTCCTCGTTCTCTTGGCGAATAACGCATAGTATAGAGAGAGCAATTGCAGGGAGTGCAGCCACAACACCAACAAGATCAACATGATACTTGACAAACCAACCAGAGTAGTCCCTTTCCATCTAAAAAACTCGAAATTCTGTCATTGGGTCCTCCTCAATAAGATGCAAATGGCCATTGGACTCGCCAAAGTACCTATACCTTTCCCAGCTAGACGAATTCCTACAGTACACTGGAGCTGCCGGCATTTTTTCGATACACTCTAAATCGACATTGAAACGCAACCAAGGCCCGCTCCAGTGAATGTTTCCATTCCAAAACACCCCCTCCCTGAATCCAGGATCAAATCCTCGCACTGTAAAGTTATTCCCAGAGACCCTCCAACACCGATTCTCCGATGAATATATCTCAATCTGATAGCGACAACGCTGTACCGAACTTACACAAATTACTTTGTAATGAGGTGACTTTGATGGATCAAAAGCTATATGACACCCAGACAAGAGTTTGTGTGCACAACCCGGAGGTGGGTACAACGTTATATGCTGCTTGGTGGTGGGATTGAATAAGTAATAACTGCGGTTGCGGTATTGAAAGCTAGAACAGAGCAACAAACCATTACAAGATTGTCGAAGAAAGATTTGTTTTTTGTTTTTGATCGGCCCTGAAAAATTCCCATTGCCTTGAAGGAAATTGAGAGACTCGAACTGAGGAGGATCCCTGGAGAGAGAAGAGTTGAGCGAAACAAATTCCAAGTCGGCGGCGTCTTGCGGAAGAGGAAGCCGGCGAGTCTGCTGCGGTCTCTTGTGGAAGAGGAAGCCGGAGAGTCTGCGGTTAGGAATCCGGAGAGAGATGAGAGAGAGCCAGTGTTTGGACACGCTTTCGAATCGAACCAGAGACTTAATGGGGGCGCGAACGAGGATCTCGGATAGGACATCTTCGTTGTCAGCGATTGCCGTGGCTGATGAGGGCAGTGTCGTCGTTGCGGCGTCCTCCACGGTTGATTCTGCCATCATCCCTGTCAAGTGAAGAAGATCTTTTCGTTTCTTCAACATATCGAGTGAAGATCACAGCAGTTCTCTAGGCTAAAATCAAGAAACACCCTCCACAAACTTTTCATAAAAAGTAACACCAAAAAGTTTTCCCGAAATCTTTCCCGAAAATGAAATATACGGTTGTGTGGTTGTGATTCACACCATACATTTTGTTTTCGGAAAAGATTTCGGAAAAACCTTTCATCTTTCCTATCCAAACTCATCCTCTTTAACCCCTCTGTATTTTATATCTATCCTCACCTCTACACTACCTCAGGACGGGACAGTTTTCCGTTTTTAGATGAAACTCCTAAAAGTCCTAAAACTCTTAAAAATTGTCAATGCGTGTGAAGAGAATGACCAGTCTCAAAATTTGTATTGAGAAGTTTTAGGAAGTTTTAGAAGATGGGAAACGCACTTGCTTTCAAGATTGTCGAAACCAATTCACAAAACGAACCACCAATTTTTAGTGAAAATTTATTTCTAAAAATGCACTGAGCTCTCACGGAAAGATACAAGCCGGTCATTTTATAAGAGTTATTGTGAAGTTTATTCATGAAAAATCATCATCATCGAACATGGTGCAAGTTAGGGCTTATTCACAAAATGAACCACCAATTTTTGGTGAAATTTTATTTCTAAACATGCACAGAGCTCGCAACGGAAAGATACAAGCCGGTCATTTTATAAGAGTTATTGTGAAGTTTATTCATGAAAAATCATCTTCATCGAACATGGTGCAGGTTAGGGTTTATTCACAAAACGAACCATCAATTTTTGGTGAAATTTTATTTCTAAACATGCACAGAGCTCACAATGGAAAGATACAAGCCGGTCATTTTATAAGAGTTATTGTGAAGTTTATTCATGAAAAATCATCTTCATCGAACATGGTGCAGGTTAGGGCTTTGAGAAGCATGGACAAAAACTTGGGCTTGTGGCCCATATGGTTTGGAAATTAATTGAACGAGCCAAGGCCCTTATGCCCTTATCCCACATTGCATTCCTGGTCCTTAGCCATTTGTTGTATAGAATTTTATTGTACATGAATTAAATCTGTGACTGATTTTTAACTTGAAAGTAAATAAATAACGGGAAACAATTAAACTTTAACAAACAATTAGGAGAATTACAGAAAAGTATAATTGCGATAATGGATTGAGAGAAAAAATAACTAAAATTTCGGAATTCACACTCATGAATATATATCAATCAATCGTATCAAATGACTTTCCCTTATGATTCTGTACGGTAATTTTTAGAGGTCAAATCTAATCATCAAGGATAATATTATTGTAAGCTCTTTTTATTTAAGATAAGATGAAGGTGACGTTCTTCCTTTATTTTAAGGTTTAAACCAAAACTATCACCTGGAAGAACAAATCACAAAAGATATTTCGTACTTGAATATGAACGTTAATGAGCCAAGTAATTCGATTAATATAATGATAAAAAAACCATATGAATTTGTAGCCGAATTTCAATCAAATTAATTAATGAGCCAAGTAACAATATCGATAAGCATATTTTGGAAAAACCATACTCATAACATTAATCAATAAGATAATTATACGGTTTCATCCTTAACCTTAGTTAAAGAACCTAGCTGCTCATGAAAATAAACAGATTAATCATGCAAGAAAATATGAACCTTACAATTAATTTCTTCTGCTCTTCTTGATCTTCTGTTCTGTTCTGTTCCCAGCCGTGATATGCCCCAAGGAACCCTACTCTACTCCTCTTTAAAACTACTGACCGAAATTTCTATTAAAAAGAAGGGTAAATTACACTGATCCCCCCTAAAGTTTATGGTAAATAGACTAACCTTCCCTCTGGTTTTGAAAAATACTCCCACCTCCATTACGTCACAAACTAATATGCAGATAGGTCCCTTGCATTAAATTCGGCCTAATGGTGCTAACTTTGATGATTAAAGGACCATTATACCCTTAATGCAAATAGGTTGAATTACATTGGCCACCTTTGCTTTATATTAAAACCTATATGTCACAAGTGTTAAAGCTTAAAATATTGACACATAGAATCCATATATTGTATTTTGTTAGTCCTTTACTCCGCTTAATTTAGTATTATTGCTATCTTTTTAGGAAAAAGACAATAACAACTTATATCTCGGCTGTCAGATTTAAGAAGTGCACAGATCAATTTACTTGGTGCCAAAGCAAAGCCCGTGACCAAATGAAGGGCCTTGTTTGTCTTCCGCTCAGATTGGCCCACATAAGGACACCACGCGACGTGCGGGCATCCTCACTTATGCGGTCCGATCATCCCCATGAAGTGTAAGGTCTGTCTCCAATCATTACCGCTCATACCCGCAATGATTGGGGACTAGATAGTAACGATCCTTTAATCCTTTTACCTCTGACAAACAAGGCCCTTACATTTTTATCTGTTGTTTTTGCAAGTTATTGAGTTTGCATTTTTGTTGTTTTTCTTTTTTGCTAAGTGAGCTTGTTAGTTTTTGTGCCACATTATTCTTTCTGTTTGGTAGGCAATAATGAATTTTAGTTGTTAGTAGGCAAGGATGGTTTAAGGCTTAGTTTGGAACATGGGGAAACGGAAAGTAAAGAGGAAAAAGTTTTCCATTCTCTTGTTCGGTTTAAGAGAGAAGAGGAGAGAAACTAGAAAAGGAGATTATTACACACAGTAGTTGCCCTCAAGCACCACTACATACCCAGAAAAAAATACACAGAATTGATCCAGAATTTAAAAATCAATGGTCCAGATTCACTTGGAGTGAATCTGAGCCACTGATTTTCAATTTCTGGGTAAATTTTGTGTATGTTTTCTGGGTATTTAGATATTATTGAATGAATTTTCAAGAGAGTCGTGCCTATGGTTCCTAGCTCACCAGCTTCTTGCTACGATGCCCTAGGTGGGCTGGGGCTAAACTATGGCTAAGATCGTGTTAAGGAGCGCTGCAAATCCCAAATGTGTTGTCCCCCGGTTCATTCACCATCTCCAGGTATTATATAAAGTCCCCAATTTTCTAGAGTGCCAAAGGGTTCTTGGCTCTTGCAACTACAGACAGAGCAAAGGCAGCCCACCCAACTATTCGCTTATTTTCATTTCAAGTGGGTCCTCAGTGTAACTCTGGTGCACAATCAAATCACACATGGAGACTGTAAATTCAATTTTGCACATATAGTAAGTACAACACAACACTTCTCTTCGACCACTTAGACTAGGAATAAGAGAATAAGATCCCGAGATTGGGACGACATTTCAAGCCTTGGGTTCATATTGTAGTAATGCAAAGGCCTGTTGACAATGAGAGAATGAGTGAGTGAGATCGTCACTCGAAGAGAAGCTGGATTGTGATTCTTTAGGCTAGAGAAGGCACTAGATAAACTGCTCATCTTACATGAAGGACCCCTATATGTTCATATCCTAGGAAACTGCTAAAGACCCTCAGACCTTGTAATAGTTACCCAACAGGCCACCTGAACAAGTACCTTATATGACTCATGTTTTGACAAAAGGAAGTTCATAAGCTAGATAAAGATTCCAGACCCTACTCTAAATATTACAGTTGAAGTCGGAAACAGTACACAGGATGGCAACACAGGAGTCGTATGACATAACCGTAAGCCAATAAACTCTTTTTCATATTGTGATAGCCAATGCACTTTCAACAGTAGGATTTTTAAACTAGCTCACTTTGGGCATATTGGTAAATGTTATTAAAAAATCCAGTCTGTTTGCATGTTACGCTAGTATAACCTCTGGGGATGCTTTTGTAAAAACACAGTTTGAAGCTCCGTAAGCTTTCAAGAAATGAATCTACGTGCAGCATGTGCTTCATTTTGTCTGTTTTCAATCTTTATGTGGTTTTGAGTTTTATTTTCCTTCACCATTTCTCTCACCTAGAACAGTGCTTGATATTAAATCTATTTTGTAAAATACAGGTTGTTTGTTTTCTCTAAATCACGCTTGGTTAATAGTCTTATTCAAATGCCAACCAAAAATACAACGCCTATCATCGTCAATGAGCACAATGTGACATAGCACGTCTGGATAACACAAGTGAAAGTGAAATGTAAAGAATGTTGACTAAAAGCAATGTCGAGACATTCATTTCTTCAGGAAACTCATTTATCATATCATCGTCAATGCCATCGCTGAATATGTAAAATACCAACAGCCAATAGGAAGAACAAGAGGCTCTAAATTTCAAGTCCCTCTTTTGTAAGTATTTCCTAAAGATAGAGAGGAGTCAATCATGGGGATGGGGCATACAACTCCTCAATCATTCTCACAAAGGCATTCTGTAACATACATCACAACACTAACCCTCTCAGTTTTATTTTTGCTTCAATCAATCAACTGACTGCCGTTCAGGAGAAAAAAAAAGAAATCAATCAACTGACAATTTGGAATGATTCCATTCTGGTTCAAGTATTCGACAAGGATATTATGGGCAAGCACCTCCTGCATCGTAATTTGATAACGTTGGATCCACCATCTGTAACAGCAGTCAACATCACAGATATTAGTGACTTCCTGTTACAACATCCTCTACTTGTAGTGATTCCTAACTTTTTTTAAACAAGGAACCTTTGAAAGTTCAAAATGTCATACAACTCTACCGAGAGAGAGAGAGAGAGAGAGAGAGAGAGAGAGAGAGAGAGAGAGAGAGAGAGGTTAATACCGTAGAACAAAGTCAGGTCGAGAGCCGAATCCATGCAGATTTACAAGCACATAGATCGTTGTCCTCCGGGAAGTCTCTAATATGAGAGGGTACATGTGGATGTTCACCATGCGTGTCATACAGATCACAATGCCCAGCACGTAGTCTATCTGTAGGGGACAGAAGTATCTTGCCCTCTTCCCAAACCCCCTCGGCTCTCAAACTGTAACCAAAGTCACTACCTACTGCGTAGAAACATCTTGCACCTAAGGATGCCATCCTCTGTGTGATTATGGTATCCTCTACCCTAACAGTATAAATCTTCACTTCCATCCCAATAACCAAAAGGTAGGTTGCCTCATTGTCAAAAAGGATTGAAGATGCAAGAATACCATGCCCATTCATGCCATCCAACTCATCAATGAAACGGGCGTGGCGATATTGACCGTGTTCGATAGAGTAATGGTGTATCTCTCTGTCAGTATCAAACCAGATTATAGCCTTATTCCATAAGGCCAAACCACCAATAATGATACTATCTGCATGAGTAACGGTAGCCGCATTTACCTCACCCCAACCCTCATCCCCAAAATTATGTGTATAGGCATTTAGGGTACCATCTTCTAGGAGTTGTGCAAACAAGGTAGCTGACTGAGGTTCGGAGAAGAGCCCGTAAGGTCCGGCTCTCACATCTATCGATGGGAGGGAAAGAAATTCGGTAGTGTTTATGTTATAGTAATCCACCCTCCTCAGCTCTCCATCGACCTCCTGCCCGTCTCCCGTCAAAAGTAACCAACCGTTGATCGACGAGGCTCGTATCACTGCATGTGTGTAATGGGGGAATGCCATTTTTGAGGAGACACCTGTCCTCGGGTGGTAACACTCGAACTCCTGACGGTCTCTATGTTTGGTCACAAGTGCTGGCCATTTGGGGCTCAACGTGGCGCTTGTTTCATCAATACCGAGAGATGGTCGTGTACTTGGAGCACCACACCCGCGAAAGTAGAATAAATCAAACAAGTAGGCAGCAATTACCTGCAATTCCAAAACAAAGATAATGTTTAATAGTACTCAAAATAAGGTTTATGAAGTTATTTTAACAAACATTGATCAAAATCACAAATTAAACCAAAAGCCATTACCACAAAGAGGTAAGGGGAAATTGAGGGAACCCCAGCATGAAAATTGTCGAGGTGGTAACAAGAGATCCAGTCCTTCACACTTCCTAATTGTCGTTCATCTTCTGCTGGATCTTTATTCTTCTTCAACAACTAATGCAACCAACCAACAGAGGTACAATTGAGTGGATTATTTGCAGATATTAGTCCATCTGGGTTGCATATATGTTTTGTCTAGACCGATGGAAAAAAAAAAAAAACCAACAACGTAACAACTAAGTGGAGATTATATGCAGATAGTTGTCCATATGTGTTGCATATATGCATCTCCTAGTCATCTGGATAGATCCAGCCTTTTGGTTTTATATGGCTTGTTTAGATAGGAAATTTTAAAGGGATAACTAGTATTTAGCAGTGAAGTACAGAACCTAATTAAGTTAATTACATACCATAACATCATCATGATATAGGAGTTTCATCAATGTAGTGTGCTGAAACAAGAATCAAATATAGATCTTACTGTCAAAAGCCATGCATTTAAGACATTTGAAGAGCCTGATTTCTAGGTACAAATTGTGCAACTTCCTAGCTGTATCTCTCCAATCTCGTAAATGGAATCGTTACCTGTTCTGGCATCCTACCCAGTGTTCTCATCAATGGATTCTGTGTAGGAGCAATTTCTGTCATGGAGTTGCACTTCAATGTTCCTCCATACTTCTTGTTTCCGGTGAGATTGATATTCATTGAAACCTCATGGCTATCAGAATTCGAGTAACTAAAAGAAACTGTAGGAAAAGACAAGTACATCTAATTAGTAAGGTGATACTGTCCCAAAGAAAATCTCAATGTCCAATCAAACACACAAGAGTTAGACTGTCATAGCCATGGAGTGTGGTCAATCATGCCTTTCTCAATCCAATCAATGAGTCTCTGTAACTCAGCATCCATCGGCATAAGCTTCTTGATCTTGATATCTGACCATGAATTTGTGGTTGTACAATATCATTTACCGTGTAGAATTTGAGTTTGAAGGGACATTAGAAGGATATCAAAAGACAACAAAGCTCACCTAAGGCAGGATCAGGCTGGCCATTGAAGTTCGTCTCAGGAAAAAGGTCTCTGATGTAACCTATATCTAAAGTGTCAATTCCTAGCCGGTTCCTCATCTGTTTCAGGTGAATAACAAAATAATCAGCAAATCACGAAGTTCACAATGTATATTCAGCAACTGATTGTAGATCTTAGAAATAAAGAATTGTTGAGATAAATGACATCAACAATTGAGTGCTATTTTCTGGTATTTATTTCTCATCTGTTACAAAGCTTGGATGAACTCTTGTACACACAAAGCGAAATGACACCAACACTTGGCTATCTAACTAAGCTACTGAAGCCACCTCAGTACTTTAACTGAATTATTCTGTTAGTTCGACATAACTATTCTAAGCTAAACCAACTCACTCTTTTAGTCCGGTAGATAAAGAATTGAATCTGTTTTCAAGAACTTGCCAAACTCGAAATGCTTGATTCAATCCTAAACGATAACAGGTGACTATCAATTACTTCCATAGTGACTATCAATTGTAGATGATGAGATGGTTGCAGTTATAAACGATAACAGGTGACTATCAATTACCTTCCATAGTTGAGGATCATGAATAGAGACTGTGATTTCATCAGAACTTTCAGTTTTTGTGTACGATGTATCAGTCTTGTAGACAAATACAAAAACTATGTAGTAATATGAAATCAGATTCATTTTGGAGATTATTATTTATCAGTTCCAATCTGAACTTACAGTCATGCTATTTTCTTCTCACTTTTGTATGGCACCTAAGATAACTTTGTTTCTTTCTCCTAAACTGAAAATAATGCAATCGCACGGCATGATCACTCGATCAAAAAATCATACTCCAACAGGCCAATTGTCTTTTTATTATAATATATTACCGTATAAAGATAGGGGTCACCACGACCATCTGCGCTTGACCTCTTGACCTCTTCCCACTTCAACAACCTGCAAAAAATTCACGTGACTACTCCATAATCAATAAATCATCACCGTTGATCATTCTTTTGACAAACTAGTATTTGATTAAACAGTTATTGAGCTCCATGACTCCATCAGAGGAGAATCCACCACACAATATAATTTGGATTCTGCCATATCTCCTGCCCGTGGTTGGATCACGGTTAAAATTATTCAATAACTTCTTTAATCCTAGCGAGAGAGTGGTATAGGGAGAGGTTAGACCAAAAATGATAGGGGGACACAAACAGGAGTGCACATATTCTTTTTAATCCGGAACTGCACAATTCAAACATGTGAAGTTCGATCACATGTATCAAACTATTTCGAACACTTGTGCATTCGATTTTGTGGGCCTCAGTTGTGTCTGTAGATGGAGAGATCTCACATTCTCAAGGCTTTGCTAGTGTCAAACTACTGCAAGATTAGCAAATCATCGAGTGATTATTCAATTTTCTAGAGCACCGTCTGGTGATGCTCTATGACTTTTGTGTTACAAGTAAAAATGAGATTTGTATGCTGTGGTAGAGTCCATATCAATGTTCACTGAAGAACGAGTTCAAAAGCACTTAATAATTTTTGTAAATTATCACCGTCGATCTACAGTAACTTTTCACAACCTAGTGTTAGGATTCAAATGTGATTATGCTCCATCTGAGGTGAATCCGCTACGGTAAGGATAACACCACATGGTCCACATAATCTCAATTCTCAATCTAGCAAAATCTGTATTATTCTTCGTAGATATGGATTTTGATGTACATTGACTCGATCAAACGCAGTGATTCTAAACTCTGTGCACGATTTGTCTAGCTCTGAATCGAATTCCAATTCAGAACGAGAAAGAGATCGCTAGTTCTTCTTTTATAATCTGGAAAGAGATCATTAGTTCATAACTACATTATCTGTTACATTATTCTTCATCGAACCGATTTCTGATAGAAACCGAACAGAGTGCATCAAAGCAGAGTGAAAATAGTAGACAAGCTTCATTCATCAAAGTGAACTCTAAATTCGAAACGCAATGAATCAGATCGTCAAGTCACGTGAAACTAGTCACCAAATTACAATTAAACCGAAAAACGGAGGGAAATAAATCACCTCGACCTGCATTTATCGTCTCAACTTCAAAATGGAATGTAACAGAGCCTCAAGTCATAAAGTAACTAGTTACAACGCGAAAAACTATTGTAATTACGAAGATCAATTAAGACAGAGAGGTAAACTTTTGCATCAAAATGCACAATGTATCAAGACGGAATCACATTGAGCGAGCAGAAACTCAAATTACAAACAGATATTCAAATCATGAATTCGAGCTGCGTGTATTCATCAAATCTCAATTTCATAATGGAGTACACAAGAGCTTCAAATCACGTACTAAACTAGTCGCAAAACGATCAGAGAGTGAACTGAATTCAACAATGATCAGAGATTAAAAACGAACAGAGATTCAAAACTTGAATCATAGACAGGTATTCCAACACTAATCAATTCAAAATTGACAAGTATATTGTAATCCGATTCACCTTGAGCTTCATCTCATGACAAAGAGCAACAGCAGCGATCATCCTGAGCGGATGAGCTCGAGTCTCCGCTGACAAACCGTCGTCGTCAGTCACAGAAGAAGAACACGACTTCGAATTCTAAATTCAAACAGAGTTCAAAACATGAATCATAAACAGGTAATCCAACACTAATCAATTCAAAATCAACTAGTATATCTTAATCGGATTCACCTTGAGCTTCATCTCATGACAGAGCAACAGCAGCGATCATCCTGAGCGGATGAGCTCGAGTCTCCGCCGACGAACCATCGTCGTCAGTCACAGAAGAAGAAAACGACTTCGAATTACTCAACGCCATGCAGCTGCTCTTCTCTGATTCAACACTGAACTTGCTTTCACTGCTCCAAAAACTCAGATCAGAAACAAGACACAAGCAACTGTTTAAACAAAAAAAGCCTCAAATCGAAATGGATTTGAAATTAGAGTGTGAGGCGTAGAGTTGGATTACGTTGGAGGAGAGAGAGACGACGGTGGGCTGGAGAGAAGGAGGAGATCTGAATCTACCGTGCGTTCGAGCAGAGATGGAGACGATTCCATTGTTTTCTGTTGCTATTCTGAGTTTTGAGAAATGGCGGGATGATTGAAATGAACTGCGAAATTTTTGCTTTCTCACGCGATGCAGCACTGTATATAACGGTTTCTCTGAAGTGGAGGTTAGGGTGGGAATTCTCTACTGCTAGGGTCTATGGTAACATTCGTGTTTCGGTAGTTTAAAAAGTAGTAGTCTCCCATGACCATCAAATTTTTTTATTTTTTTTTTAAGGCACCCATGACCATCAAATTTTTTTTTTTTTGATCGAGAAAAAGGGTGGGAGGGGGCGACTAGTGTTGCAGACTCCCTTGGGCGTGACCAAACGGGCTCCCGACCCGCCTGTGGAATGTCCAGTTTGAGCCATAGCTACTGTCCGTGAGGACAGGCCGTCACCACACGCACCACCGTGTAAACAGGATGGCAGAGGGCCCTCCACGCCATAGGGAGAGCTATACCCTGCACCAACTGGCCACCCAAAGGGTGTAGCTGGGGCTCGCAGGACTCGAACTCCAGATGTGGAGGTAAGGACACTTGTGCCACACACCACTGCCATCCTGGCAACCACCCGGTGGTCCATGACCATCAATTTGATTGGGTAGTTTTTGGGAAGTTTTTCACTGAGGAGCAAGTACAACGTGGCGCCAAATGTGCTACCTTGCGGCCAATCATAACACGTCATTTAGCGTAGGGACCTCCGTTCGGTACCGTTGTGGCGCGTTTTGATTGGCTGCAGACATTGGCTGAACCAGAAATTTAAGTTGGAGGTGGCTTGATTATGAAAAATAATCTTGGTTCGATAATTTTTTCAAGACTAAATTCAGTCATTTGAGTTTTAATAGGACGGTTTTGATAAATTAAAAAATTATTCCCGAGTACTTTTGATATCATATCACTCGTCGAACGCAACATCATTTAACGCATGAAAATATTCACATGTAGTTTACTGTTCTTGAAATGAAATTAGGGGAGTGATTTTCACACCCCCAAATTATTATTAACACCCTCTTCTTTGTCTCTTCTAGTGAAATTTTCACATGTAAAAATTTCACTAGAAAACCAAAAAAAGGTGTGGATAACAATTTGGGGTGTGAATATCAAGTACCTAAAATTATTTGTATTACTTTTTAATTACTATTTTTTATTTAAAAAAATTATACAAAATAAACTCCAAAATATGAAATTAGGGGCACCCGGCCCCAATATAACTCCGCCCCTGGCCGAAAAAACCATGGCTAAACGACAATTAGCACCCGCTCGGCACCCAAAAAAATTTCGTAGATTTTAGCCAAAAACATGTTAGCATTGATCGAATTGAATCAGTTTTGTGATAGTCAATAATCAAATCAATTCGTGCGATTTGTTTTTTCTTAAATCAAGGATCACACGTCTTACGGGGCCAAATAACGGTAGCTTATCTCATTTTATAAAACCATTTATGACGTTAAAAGTTGTGTAAGATAATCGAATAAAAAGGCACTAAAATTCAATAAGGTGAACTTTGAACAAATCTATAGGGTGTTCTATCATGAATTTTTATCACTAAAGTATTTAAACAATTACTCGTATCTAGTTAATTACGGTTCGAATTAGTTTAAAAGTAAAATCATTGACATAAAGTCAAGTACAAAATTATTTGATTCGGTTTTTAATCTTTTAAATCGAGACCAAACCACATGGTATTGAAAAATCAAACCAAAATTGCCAAATTTAAACTGGTTCGGATTTGATTTGTAGTTCTACGATTTTTCACTCTCTCTATTTAGAGATACTTGAATTTGTGCCCTCAATTGGCCCCACACCGGTAGACTCATTCAAGAAATCACAACCCCATCGCACATGGTTTAGATTCAAGCCCATCTGACATCTCTATATTGAATTCAAGTGCATCCGGTTAGTTTCCGAATTCCTGCATAACTGCGACTTATTGATCTCTCAAGATTAATTGACGTATGCGTGAACAATTTACAGGGGCACATACGTGATCACATTTTCACACATTTGAATAAGTAAATAAAAGCTCATTTATTCACTTGAGTCCCAACAAGTGCTTTCTGGACATTTATCATTCAACAACAACTAATGCTGTGTGGTTTGAATCAGAGATATAGGTAACTGCTTGAGTTTTACATATTTTCTTAAAAACTCTTACTTAAAAAATTGAACTCTTAGATCAAGAACATACCTATATCGGATTAAACTCAAATTTTGCAAAGGCTTCTAACAAATGGATCCGGACAAAATAACCGGTTTCGATTATCAGTGTGAGACAAAGAATGAGTATACTCTCGCAAGAGTGAACAAAGCGAGTGTGAGCAAAACTGCTCTAGTTTGGTTTTGGGTATCAAGTTTTAGAAGGAATTAGATTTGTTGTTACTCCTACTCTCCGTAAGTTTGTAGTAGTACTATTTGTTATTCTCTTCATCTGCCTTTGTTGATCCATTTTTTAATTCCGTATTTCCGTGCCATTCTTGTCCATTGATGTGTTGGCCTAATTATTGTGTACCATTGTGAGATTTTAAATTCGACTGGACAAAGAGTTTTCGAAAAATTCTCTCCCCAAAATGAGAACCCCTGTCAAGAATTTGTCTTTATCTGTTTGTTAGTTGCATTAGTGGTTGAATATGAATATCAACGCATGCGACTCCATGTTAGAATTAAGCCCGGACTTCCCAGTGCTTGTTACCGAGCACAAAGATGTTGAGAGTTAACGGTTACTCTCCATAGTTCAAGGGTATTCTAGAGAGTCTTTGAAGATTCTAGAAAGTTCTAGAAAGTTGTGGTGAGTTCTGGAAAGATCAAGAATGTCTTAAAACGTTGTAGAATATTAAAGAAGCTTGAAGATTGCAAAATATTCAAGAAGACTACACACATGTGTAGATTCTTTTAGAACATGAAGGAAAGGAAAGAGCCTAGAATACTCGAGAGTATTAGAGATGGTAGTGCAAACCTATACTTTTCTCTCTCTATAAATACCCCCACCCTTCATTTAGAGGATGATCAGCCCACTCCCAAGCTAAGGCAAAACTCTGTCCAAATATTTCCAGAAAACAGTCCCCATTTGTTCCTATTATCTTTTCCATAACCTTCCGTTATCAAAAACCCACTTTACCACCTTCATCAAAATAGGAAACTCATCCCTCATTGATAAAAACCAAATCAAACACCAAAGTCAGTCCCTCTCCACCTTAGGAATCCATATTCAAGTCAATCCCAAACCATTCATCACTCTCAAATCCCAATCCAAGCATAAACCAAGCTCCAAAGGTAGAAAATCCTACCAAAAGTTGTTAAAAATGTCCCTTTGAGGAAAGCCTCTAAACTCTTACTTGTTTTCAATACCAATGGAGGGTTATAGAAGGCTAAAAGTGCAGCAAAAGAGCTTTAACCTCTGCACCCAAAGAGGAGCTTTGGGCACCCAAAGCTTCTCCCTTTGGGCACCTAAACCATCTCTCTCTTGTCTTCTATTTTTGCTTCAAATAAGTTTATTCTACGTTCAAAATCTTTTCTAAACATGTTTTGAGGGTTAAAGGGTGGTTTGTGTAACCTCTGATCATTTTAAAATGGAGTTTAAACTGTGTTTGGAAGCCTAAACAACCTTTTAAACATGAGTTTTTGAGCAAACATCAAAGAAATAGCGGTTTTCAATCATTTTCTATCATGGAAGAAACAAATCTGAGGTTAAAAGAAGGTTTAGGTAGCAACCTAAACCAGCTGCTTTGGGCTGTAACGACTAGGGTCCTCAAGCACCACGATCAGAATAATATAATTGAGTGTTTTACGCCCCAACTCATTAAAAACAAACAGCAAAATATTGAAATAGTCATACCCACTTCCTTCCATACTTACATAATTTTCCAAATACATTTTCCATCACTTTCTCGTGTACTTACTTTTCTTCTACTCTTTGTCCAGTCCCCAGCTCAAACCTTAA
>JAXBDA010006323.1:0-21182 GCA_036023075.1 Gaultheria prostrata | reverse complement strand
GCTGGTTGTGGAACAGTCCCCGTGATGAACTTCAACAAGCCATTAGCAGTGATAGCAAAATTAAAAGTACGAGACCAAAGCAAATAGTTGGAGCCATCCAACTTGATAGGGCAAATATTCAGTGGGGAGGTCCCAACACGATTCAATTCATCCTTGCCACTGCCAGGAACCTCACCCCTTTTTGGAATTTCAGCCATAGCAACAAGGAAAAACAATAACAGGCTGCTGTAACAAGCAGTACCACCCCAAGGTAAAAAAAAAAGACTGGAAAGACCAAGCCAAGTGATAACAAAGGTCAAAAAGCTTCCAGATCAGTAACGTAGATACCAGAGGTGGTTGAAGATTGCTGGGTCAGTTCCAAGTGCTAACAGAGGTCGTATGGGAGTCACCTGAGGTTTTCGAAGGTCGCCGGAGGGTGTACAGAGGTCGCCGGAGGGTGAACAGTGCTCGCCGGAGGTTTTCGAAGGTCGCCGGAGCGTGTACAGTGGTCGGGGGGCTCGTCGGAGGTCAATACAGGTAGTACAGTGGTCGATGGAGCTCGCCGGAGCTCCTACACCACTCGTTCGAGGTCGCCGGAGCTCCTACACCGCTCGTTGGAGGTCGCCGGAGCCCAATAGTGGTGGTACACCACTCGATGGAGGTCGCCGGAGCTCCTACACCGCACGTTGGAGGTCGCCGGAGCCCAATAGAGGTAGTACACCACTCGATGGAGCTCGCCGGAGCTCCTACACCACTCGCCGGATACCGAATGGAAGATCCGATGAAGACCCAGTGGGATAGACCTCAACCAGTGCTTGCCGGAGGGTGAACAGTCAATCCCGAGCCCAATACAGGTCGTACAGTTGACGTTGGAGGTCGCCGGGGCTCGTACAGTACTTGTCGGAGGTGTACGGTATGTACGAAGAGGACCCAGTGGGTTATGACTCAAACAATGAGTGTCTAAAGACTGGGTCTTCTTCCTGTTCACGTACAGGAGACGAACAACGTGGGGTTTCTCTTCTTCATCAACAATGGAGAACCAATAATAGATAAAGTCACAAACATCATCCTTTACGAACCCCAATCCATGATCGGAGCTCTGATACCATGAACAAACGTAGAGAGATGACAGAAAATGTGAGAGATTAGGGTTTCCCTTTCTCATACATGTGTATATATAGAGACAAAGGTACAATGACTAAACTACCCCTAGGAACAATACACATAACAAATACACCCCTAATTTAACACTAATCTATATTGGGGTTGTTTCCCGTGTTAAACCAGTTAAATGCTGAGGGTTTGACTTGAACGGGAAATTCTGAGTTTTAAATTCCTGTAGAAATGAAACCAACGGAAAATATAATCGTCAACTGACTATTTATACATAGAGTGTATGAGGAAAAACATAGAAGCTATAAAATTTTGGGCTACAAAAACCTATTAGACACATCATAAAGAGAGCATTGGAAACGTACCCTTGTAATGATTTATTTGGATAAAGAAATAGCATAACTTGTAGAGAAAAATTTAGGACGATCAGGGTTTGGAGAAAGAAGAAGAGAAGAAGAATCAGGGTAAACGATTCAGGAGCATTCATCAGCCCCTCTATGACATTGGCTTTTGTACCAAAACGTCTTGAATCAAGAGAATACCAGAATACCCTGGCGCACAATAAAAAGCGATAACAACACAACTCAACAAACTACCAAATAACCCTCTTAACACAGATATTTTGGAAGTTGTTCCTGTTTCATTATGATTTGCTTGGATGTTGTGATAAAATGGTGAATTTCATTTGATGAATTTCACTAGCATCTTGTGATGATCTCATTTCTTCATTGTTCTGTTAGTTAAAACTTGATGTCCTCCATCTGCATAACATGATTATGCCGCATTGAATGGCAGTACATGGCTTGGAGTACGGCTATGGAGCGCATGAGTACCCGACTAGTGGGGTATTTGAGGTGGAACCAAGAAGTTGTCCTGGTTTTATCTTTAGACGGTCCCTTCTCTTGGGTAGCACAGACATGTCTTGTTCAGAATTTCGGTCATTCATGGAGCATCTTTCTGCGAAATATCATGGGGACAGTTACCATTTGATTGCCAAGAACTGCAACCATTTCACTGAAGAAGTCTGTATGCAACTAACTGGGAAGCCTATTCCTGGATGGGTGAATAGACTTGCACGAGTAGGTAAGAAACAGATGCCTTTACTTCTATCCCACTTTACATGGTAAAGTAAGCTATTTAATTTGCAACATTGCTTTCAAGAACTTCTAAGTTGCTTGTGAATGCACTGGGGGTATGGAATTATGGATATGTTTCACTGTTCGATATTGTATGAAAGCAAGGTTGTGGAACATCAGTGCCTCTGAGAAATATTTTACGTAGATTGAATTTGATGAGTTCTTTTGTCACGATAAGTTATCAGAGGTTTTTGAGTTTTGGACAGTCCTGGAATTTTAGCTGCCTGCATTAATTAGCTGTGTGAAATTGGGTGTTGCGTAGCCCAATGCTGATTAACTTTTCTCTTCTTCTAAACTGTGCTTTTTTGAAGTTGCAGGTTCTTTCTGCCACTGTCTACTGCCAGAAAGTATTCAGGCTACAGCAGTCAGACATTTGCCTGATCATCCAACGTGTTCCGGTTAGTGTTTCTTCCTCAAAAACATGTTTCTTAGGAAATTTTGTTGATTTTAAAATTCCTAAGAAATACCATAATTTTAGCATTTTTTTGCATTTATCTTTGCGTCTCTCATATTAGAGAATTGTTGATACTGGGCTCAAGAGATGTCATGCATCAAAGCCTACGGAGTGTTTTGCTTTGCATAGTGAACCAGAACAATAACGAAGGAGGAAAAAAAATATTCGCCAAGAAGTATACCTTTTTCCTAACAAACATAATCATATCATTGAGGGTTACATTCCTTCTGAGTACTTGAATCTATTCAGAAGAAATCCAAACATGTAGTTGTGTTCGATTAACCTTGTTTTGTTGTTGTTGTTGTTGTCCTTAGTTGTTGGACTCTGATATGCATCTTATTCTGAATGAAAATTGCCAAGTTTATGGTTCTTTAGTATGGTTGCTTAATTTATGACAACCTTGTATACCTCCTTTTCCATGGCCATTGGTGGTTTTGGGAAAAGCCACCTGTCGATCAGCTAGATTGCTTACACAATTCTGCCTCAAGAATCAGGCTTATAAGCACATGGAACTTTTTTTTTGTTCAATGTTTGATTGGTTTATGAATAAGCATGTGGAACTTTTTTTCTAAATGGGGAGTGGGATGGTCATTTTGGAAACTTTTTCTTTTTGGACTGGGAACATAGATGTTGCCTAGCCTGCTCATACTTGCCTTCTTTGCTACAGTACTCTGTCAACATTTCGACTCTATGGATGGCGTTAATGTGAATGTAGTTTATGTTTTTACTAAAAGGCATTCTACGAGTACTTAAGAAATCTAATGTCTGTAGATTTCGAAATCTTAAAATAGATGGTTGTGTGCATGAATTGCATCGTGAAAAAAGGTGGGAAAACAATTGTGTTCCTCGGTTGTAGTTTCCACATTTTCTTTATCCCCTCAATTACTTGTGTCAAAACAGACGATGGATCAGATTCCGGTGCTTCATCTATAGGCGTAAACAGTGAGGAGGAGGAGCCAGATCACCATCTGCTGACTATACCGAACGGAGATGTGGCATTTGTGAAGGAAAAAAGCTAAAGATCTCCTCTGATGTTTTATATTTTACCCTTAGTTATTCATTGATTTCCTATCATCATGGGTTTGTGGTGTTTGTATGCATCATCTATAGGTTGGGATTGAACATGTATCTCATTTTCGTCATTCGAGTCCATCGAGGTTATGCTCTTGGCACAGTGATGATCCACGATTGTATGTTGTCACATACTCTCATTATACGCGCCTTTTTCGCGTTGTACCGTTGAATTTTCAGCTTTGCTGTATAGTTTATATGTCATTAGAAGGTTCCTTGCAATTCCAAGAAACTGCTGAAATGCCACCTTTTTGTTCTAAATTATATTTTTTGGACTGCTAGAAGACTTCGGACAAACAAGTTTAGAGTTGAACGAATATGAAAAGACTAAAAGAAGAAAACAAAAGGGTAGGTTGCTCTCCAAAAAGATAAAGGGCTGAATGCATCAAAGCTCTGATGTTCCTTGGGGACGGCAGACGGTGCCAACTTTTGATCTCAGCCGTTCCTTTCCACAATCAATGGTTCTGATTCACAAATTATTTCTTACCGGTCAAAGTTAAGTATTACCGATAACAATTCATTTGCGAATCTGAATTGTTGATTGCGGCTCAGATGGGTTGGCAGGACTTAGGGACGGCAGGGCCCCTGGGTTCGATATTTTCCTTGCGTGTTTTAGTTGATGTCTTTCAGCATGTAATTCCTTTTGTTTCCGTTGAGTGATAGCTTCCTTTATTTTCCACTTTATTGGTGATATTGGCACCATGATTTTCTTTTCTTTTTGCCAAATTGTTTGAGGCTCCACCATCAATTTCATGTTTAACCCCAGTTATGCAATGCCGAAATATGAGAGAGATTGAGATTTACCCTACACTTTTTAACTGCTTTTTCTTTCTCTTCTTTTTGCATCAAAGTAGAAGCTCATAGATACTCCATAAAAAAGTAATTACAAGAGTCAAAGCCGATCTTGAGTTAAAACTCGAGTTGTGGCTGTTTTAGGTCTTCCTTTTTTGTCTTTGGAATTTTAGGAGTCATTGCTACTTTGGTACCCATTCTAATAGTCCAACAAAAATGCCTATCTAATTTAATTTTCATTTTTTGCCATTCGATATGTATTGGTGGGGGATTAGCAGGAGAGTTAGTGAGTTAGTCCAGAGGGGGTCTAGAAGCTATCCATATAGCCCTAAACCCCAAAAGCCTCTACCAAGGCTCGAACCCTGGTCTCGCTTGTGGGAGAACCAGAAGATAACCGCTAGGCTACAAGCCCTTGGTTATTTAATTTTCGTTTTAGCTCCCGAAAAGTCAAGGCCGGTTCTGACAAGAGTCATTATAAGAACATAAAACAGCTCCAGAGCAACACGGTTACATAATGAACAAGGAAACTACAAAGCAATTCAAAAAAAAAAAAAGGAAACTACAAAGCAAGAGTACAATAAGCCAAAAAGAAATTCATCTCACAAATCATCCGTTGTCAAAAAGATCTGGCTGGATTCTAGAAGACGCGGCAAACAGGGGCGGGCAGAGAAGGGTGCATGCAGCGGCTTGGGTTCTCCCACACCTCCTAATTCCCCCAACATAACGAATCATGCGTCCGCCACTAACAGCAAATCTTTCTCCAATACAGATTCTTGGTGTACTATGCGACTATCACGCACAGAAATACTGCAAATGCTTTTGCGTAGGCTTTTTTTTTTTTGTTTCTGTTTTTTATTGGCATTCTTCCTGCTTCAATACCTTTGCTGCTAAGTAATCTTCTGGCAAAGTTTATTCCTTATTTATTTCCATCTTTTCATCAGACATTAAAACGTGAAAGAATGATTTGCTCCATACAACATGGCTTTGCGTGTCTCCCCTCTCTCTAAGCCGCCAATAAAAGAGAGGACTTCAAGAGAGTGCCAATTGTAAAGGAACCACAAAAACAAAGAACCAAAAAGGTGACTCTAGGCTTTAATCACTCCGGGGTCATTGGCCTGCCTGAATTTGAGCATCAAATTGGACTATAAATTCAATGGAACCAGGCCGGCCCTAAGATTTTCGGGGCCTAAGTCGAACTTGTAAAACCGGGACTTACTTCTTTTAACAAAAATAAAATAAACCTCAAAAGGAAAACAAAATCATATGAAGAATGAAAAGATATATTGCTTGGGTGAGAATTGAAACCTCTTGGATAGCTAGACTTAAACTTACCATTTGGCTAATGACCTCTGTTGGAAATAAAAACGCTAATTAAATATATAATATTACATATCTATGTATATGTAACAATCCGGATTTTTAGAGGAAATTTTTTCTTTTTATTTAATTCAATTGTTTTCTTTTAATATTTTGAAAACCTATTTAAATACTATTTGGACCCTAGTGTTGTGTACTTGTATATATACATACATTACTATTTTTATCCTATTACAAAATCTCTCACACTCACATGCTATCTAGTCAAAATTAAAACCACACCAATTTTGACCATCAATTATTGTGGAAGATTGAGAGCAAGATTTGAAGGAAGGTTATGGGAAATTTCCCAATTGCCACATGTATATTAATGGAAAGATTGAGAGGAAATGGGGAGGAAGCTTCCTCATTACTTATGTCACCTTGCTTACATCATGCCTAGCCTAATTAGACATGTGTCTCCTAACAAGCTTATATGTGTATAACTAGTACTGAAAACTCTCTCAAGCATAGTTAGTCGCGCATTTCCTACACTGTAAATTGTGACTAGAATTATACTAGCAATTTCCTAGAAGTTTCCTAACCAATCTAGTCATTAATGGTAATGTTCCCACTATATGACTAACTTTCCATTTAAGAAAACTTTTCATTTATAGCAACCAATTTCCAATTTTGACCACACTCCCCAATTTTGACTAACTTACCATTTATGGAATACTTTCCTTTTAAGGAAAACCTGCTACTCATAGTAACCTTTCCATTAGTGGAAATATTTCTCCCGGGAAGACACAATCTATCCACTGACACGCCTAAGATTTCCTAGCTTATAACCTCGCGTCATTGGCCTGCCTGAATTTGAGAGAGTGCCAATTGTAAAGGAACCACAAAAACAAAGAACCAAAAAGGTGACTCTAGGCTTTAATCACTCCGGGCTCATTGGCCTGCCTGAATTTGAGCATCAAATTGGACTATAAATTCAATGAAACCAGGGTCGGTCCTAAGATTCTCGGGGCCTAAGTCAAACTTGTAAAACCGAGGCCTAGTTCTTTTAACATAAATAAAATAAACCTCAAAAGGAAAACTAAATCATATGAAGAATGAAAAGATAAATTGCTTGGGTGAGAATTGAACCTTTTGAATTTGTTGGATAACTAGACTTAAACTTACCACTTGACTAGCTACCTTTGTTGGAAATAAAAGCGCTAATTAAATATATAGTATTACATATCTATGTATACCTATTGGGGGGCTTTAATTTTGGACCAAATTTGAGGGTTTAAGTCCACCGCTTTGTCAGTCTTAGCTCAGGGTCAGCCCTGAATGGAACCACATATTTCACATTGGATTAAAAAAATTTAGAGAAAATATAAAGGCACTAGAAAACTTGAAAATTTTATGGTTAAAAGTATACAACCGTCTCACAAGCCACTCTACCAATAATTAAGCTATTTTTTGACGAACACGGAATTATTAATCAAGACTATTAGTTTTGACGTGATTATAATTTCATCCGCTATTAATCCTGTCGAACAAACGAGCTTCTAAAGCAAGAAAGGCACAATGCTCGAATACTAGACCATCTACTTGTTTAGGTGCAAAGAATGGGGTCCAGATCAACCTCTCCTCAACTAAACAACCTTCATGACAGTGAGATTGTAATGTCTTAGAAGAAACCATTTGTAAAAAAGTCAACTAGAAATTCCTAAAACCTCGAAACTCAATAATTTTACGGACACAAAATTCGAACACAATATTCGGACACAATATTTACATAGAGTCGGAACCCAAATATAAGTCTCATCCCCATATGGATATGGGTACTATGTCCAGATATTGTGTCCGAAGCATTTTCACTCGTGTTTTTCTCATGTTTTGTGCCAAAAAAAAAAAAACGACCAAGACCTTAAAAAAAGGCTTCGTCGTCTCTTTCGAGTCAAGTTGATCCCTTGCGGGTCAAACACTCTGGCACCTCTCTCTCTCCCTATCTCATTTCAATGAAAATTTATTTGATGGTATTGGAGCACCGTCACGTGGTGCCCTAATATCCTTATCCACCACACATTTTAATGGTCTTGAGGCACCGCCACGTGACACCTAATACTCTTATTCGCCTCACATTTTTGTAGAGCTTACTACTAAGTGTAAAGACCACACGAACATGTTCGGTGGAGAGCACCGCCCCCAGACCACTAAATCAGTACTCCATTTCAAGAGATATTAGTTCAACACTGCTACAAACACAATATCCAAACACAACATCCGGACACGACACTCACGTGGGGTACGGATCGGACCCACATATGGGTCCCACTCCCATTTGAGAAAATTGGGGATCCAATAGTGCGGTGCCGCTCTACAGGATTGTAGTGCACCATCCAAGCCGTTGATCGTGCAATTAACGGCTCAGATTTTATCTTGACACTTGTACAATCCAAGCCATCCATTGCCGATATGAAATCCGAGTCATTGATTACTGAGATCAACGGCTCGTGTGCCGCACTACAGCATCCCCAAATCCCAATAACATATTGGATATTAGTTGGTGTTTTCAACTTTTGCAGAGTATTTACCAAAAACTTGTTTGGTTGACTTTCTTCTGTAAAAACGACTTCAGGGATCAGGGCTAGTATATCTTATTCAGCCATTTTTGCTCTCTCTCTCTCTCTCTCTCTCTCTCTCTCTCTCTCTCATATTGATATCCAATGGAAGTCATCATCTTCTTCATCCTCCTCTCCTCAATCTTCCTAAACACAGAAGCCATAGATACAAATTGTCCACCAGCCAAGTGTTCCGAAAATGGCCCTGAAATTCTGTTTCCTTTCTCAATCAAAGGGCTCCAGCCCCACAACTGCAGCAGCTGCCCTGGTTTCAAACTACTCTGCAAGGAAAACAAAACCACCATCCACTTTCCATCATACGGTGATTTGGTTGTCAAATCCATCTCTTATGATTCCAAAAGACTAAGTCTTCTTGATCCCAAAAACTGTGTCCCTGAAGTCTTTCTAAACCTCGATCTCTCTCGAACCCCGTTTCGTTACTACTACATTCTCAAAAACTACACGTACCTCAATTGCTCGGTCCTGCTTTCGCCTCCCTTCGTGCAAGTTCCGTGTATGAGTGGTTCCAAATATCATGTTTATGTCGTCGAGTCGTTTCAGGCGGTTCCGGCGGCTTGTCAGCCTGTGAAGACTGTAGCGATTCCGTTTTCGTACAGTCCTTATCTTTCTGATGATAGTTTTGGACTTGGAATTACTTGGGACGCGAGTCGGCCCGAAGATCTTGTCACATCTTTCATTGCAGCACACGGTAAAGGTAAATTTGTCATCCTCCTCTGTTTTCGTTGTGAATTTCTTTGGATGATTATCGATTGAGCGATAATAGGTACCCAGAAAAATTACCCGGCAAACCAAAATAAACCAGATGACAAATTAGGGACAATAAATGAAGAAATGAGTTGCTTGACGGTGATTATTTAAAGAGGTGAAGGTGGAGTAATGGAATTAAAGTTCATATAGTTTATCAGAATATTTTTATCTATTGCATAAGCAAGCACATGGTTTGAATATTTAACAAATCAATTCATGTGAAGCAAGGAATAAATGAAGTTTTTTCTTCTTTTTTTTTTTGGATCTTCAAAAGGACAGGATTAAATGTTGTTAGATCCCATCTATTGGCATAATTTCCGTGTAAACCAATCCTTTTCTACGCAACTCTAAACCAATTTTTATTTTATTTTTCCTACTAATAACAGAGTAAGAGGATCCACCTTTCTCCGTACCGAATTACTAACTTTTACTGTTTCATTCGTGCGGTCCTAACCTAAGTATCCGCATCTCCATTTTCATTGTTGCAACAATGACAACCATGAAAATGAAGATCCATCCTTCTCCGTACCAAATTATTAATTTTCACTGTCTATTTGTGCAGTCCTAAGCTAAGTATCCTCGTCTCCATTTTCATGGTTGCAACGCTAACCATGAAAATGAAGATCCACCTTTCCCCATACTGAATTATTAACTTTTTCTATTTCGTTCGTGCAGTCCTAAACTAAGTATCCTCGTCTCCATTTCATGGTTGCAATATTGACAACCATGAAAATGAAGATCCACCTTTCTCCGTACCGAATTAATAACTTTTACTGTTTCATTTGTGCAGTCCTAGGCATCCTCGTCTTCATTTTCATGGTTGCAACTCTTGTCAGTGTCAAGACTTATTGCTCCAAAAGCGCTTGGTTTGAGAAGTTATGTGGATATTATGATACCCTCAAACATGCAAAATCCTCTGCTGCCGATGTGAAGGAAGTGAGAAGTCAAGTTAAAACATCAGTAGGATATGGAAATCAAGGAAGTGAATTCAGAAGCATGCTTCCAAAATGAAATTTTTACCTGAAAAAAGACCGCGTTGATGGAAAATCTTCCGCAAGTAATCCTCAACCAGAGTTAA
This sequence comes from Gaultheria prostrata, assembly GCA_036023075.1. Lineage (NCBI taxonomy): Eukaryota > Viridiplantae > Streptophyta > Magnoliopsida > Ericales > Ericaceae > Gaultheria > Gaultheria prostrata. The sequence goes on along the minus strand of JAXBDA010006323.1, from coordinate 10,877 downwards.
GTATCCAATTCAGAAGATGAGACAGAAGTTCCACAGCTGGTTTGAGTTCAACAACAGCTTCCGGCAATAATAACTCGTTACTCGCCATTTTCGCAGGCAGTTTGAGTTCTGTCCCATCTACACCAGTAGATTTTAGAAAAATTCAAGAAACAAAAAGTATGAATAGAGATTGTATCATTTCGTGTAGTACTATATTTTGGTTTGTTTGTCGATTGAATATTGTGACAAGAAGTTCAATTCTATGACAAACCACCTCGTGTTATCCCCGGGTTTTTGTTGTTCTCTTTTTTCATTTTAGTTAGCTAATTCTTAGTTACCCAAAGAAAACTTTTTTTTTTTTTTGATAACTAGATTTTCAGGCCAACTTGCGCGCACCTCCACTAATTCCAAGGCCCTGGAGGTAATGACCGGACATAACCCCTAGTGGCCCCAAGAATTTGCTGGCAAGAGGAATCGAACCTGAGACCTTAGGTTATACCCTGAGAACAGAAGGATCTAACGGTATACCCTTGAAATCCAACTACAATGAAACCAGAGTTAACCAACGGAGCAGCCGAAAACTAACAACTCAAAACAGGATCTAGCCTTCCTGAGAACAGGCATACCAAACACTAGACACCACAGAACACCCAAATTAACCATACATACGACACTCAAAACGACAGTTACTTGTCGTCCACCAAGCTACCCCATCTCTTTGTTTCCAGTTGGAGGCTTAATTTGCTTCCAAGTAAAGGCGGGACGCAGGATTTGTCCTTAGAGGGGACCGAACCACATGCATTTCTACGTTGATAACAAAAAGAATATACCGTGATTATATATGCTACTTGTTAGGTGTGAGGAAGACACAAGATTATGAAAATATACGTAGTTCCCATTTGATCCATTCATACCAAAAAATAGTTGATGACTAGGAATTTTAGAGGGGGCTTTATCGCACGTTTGATTGGAATAGGCAACTTAGATCTGCACCAAGTAAAACAATTTCTTCATCTAGTTGAATCAGAGAAGGATCACCAGAAAATGTTAGGGCTTCGCGATGGATGAATAGTGAAAAAAAGTCAATTTACTCTTCACTATTCAACTTTTTAAGTCACGTACTCGTCAATTTGGCCAGCTCTTTAAACACTTCAGTCACATCTCCACCGAAAGTGAAGCCAGTCCAAAAAAACAAAGTAACTCCAAAATAAGTATTACAAAACAAAAATGATGAGATGATTTTGTTGCTTCATATTCAATTGATTTTTTATTTAACACTAGCTACTAAAAGTTCGACCCAAGTAATTCTTGTAACTTTATTAAAGTAAAAGAGATTTCAGGGAAAAAAATCGCGACGTTTATATCATATCGTATTAATTAGTGATTGGAAATGTCACTTTGATATGAGATATGACCTTTTTCGATTCGTGTTCAATAAGAGAATAAAAGATATTAAAAGAAAATATGAATTACTTTAGCAAAGAAATCACTGAAGTCAAAATTTAATTTCCTATTTGACTGTAAATTACTTTCAACTATTTAAATAAATCAATTCAGAACCAATACGAGGAAAATAGAAATGAAAATTGACAGAAAGATGAGAACTATTTTGAGAAAAAAATATAGTTATTGAGTAAAAAATTAAAGGGAATGGATAAACTATACAAGAGAAATGGTCTACTAGGCTGGTAAAAGTTACTACAAGCTCTGCACCAACATTTTTCTTATTTTTTGGTTCAATGTGTTTGAGCCAGCTTACACGCATTTCGACTAATTCTCTCCTCAGTCCGGTCGAACGTAGCTAGCTATCCACGCCAAGACTAGGAGATTCACAAGAAATTTCTTTCTTGGGGCTTGACCCCAAGAATCGAACCATAATCAATTGTGTGGGGAGCAAACCCACTAACCAACCGGACTAAGCTTGGTGCAGAAACTATTGGAATTGCAATCTGATACGATGAGGAGAGTTGGGAGATGCCTACAGTGAAAGGATTTTCAATTTGGTCATCTGTTGAGGCCACTCAGTTCATGATTTGTCCAGCAAGCAATTACTGGTGTGGATGGCCTCCTTTGACCGAACCGAAGAGGGTATCAATCGAGGTGCACCTAAGCTGGCCCAAACACCCTTGAGAAACATCGCACAATACCATTGTTATACCATCTTTAGAAAAACTCAACCCTAAAACCTACCACCCTCCAGACAATGAAGGATTTCACTTCACAACAATGGCCATATTATAAGCACCCATTATCTTGAAATGCTGGTACAATAACTGCAGAATTTCTAGCACAGTATTTTTTTTTTACACCCAAGAAAGTATTTTGAGTGCAGTTTATATAGTTTTGGTATATTTTTAAATTAAAAGAACGTAACATGTAAATCAAAATTGAAAGTTGTGAACAATCTTTAGTTTAAACACACTAATTTATAGTGAATGATATTAATGGATAATGATAGTTTACAGGAGTCATCAAATGAAATATAGCAACATCTCGAGATTCATTCATCAATTTATCAAAAAACGCGTTGGAAATTTTTTTTCGGAAAAAAACCGTTCTATAAAAACAGGAATGACTGGATTTAATATTACAAATCATCCTACAAAAATTTCTCTGGAGTATTATATAGTTCTGGCCCCCTCAAGTTCTATTCCTAGCTCCACCCTTTCCTTCAATTCAGTATCATCATCGGCTTTCACTTTGCACCACCACATCGAAAATCCTCGATCCGGTTCAATTTCCGTCATTTCTCCCAACAACACAGCCAAGAGAAGTGTGATTCGCTATCTGGTAATTTCTGCCTGACAAGGAAAAGGTCATAGTTATCAAAGAAAACCAAAAATAAAGGCAAAGTGCTCAAGTTTTTGACAGACGGTAAAACAAAGATGATGCAGACCATGTTCTACCGCAGTAGCTGGAATATTCAAAGAGAAGGGTGCAAAATTTTCTGATCATAACAGGGTGCTTGCAACTGGACTCGATTAGGAAAAGGGAAAACTAAAAGAACACAAATGAAATGCGGAAAGATAAACTAACGAAAGATACGATTTATAAGGACATTTTGGCTGATATGTAACCATGATATTTAGGGAAACGAATCAGCACCACGACTTACATTCCCCACGAAGCTTCAGCAAATTCTGTTTAGAAACGCTAAAAAGGAGTTGCACCAGAAACGCATGTACCACAAGAACGTAATGAGAATGCAGCTGAGCCCATCAGTGTCCCAAAACTATAACTATGACAATAATTCCACAAAGGAATGCACATGGAACTCTAAAATCTACCTGCAGATAGAGGATCACAGTATCACACAATAGGAATCAAAATGGTACAGGGGTGCACGCGCAGTTCAATAGTTTTGCAGATTCTGCATTGGGCATGACTAGTACCTAAGAAGCATGGACACTTCAGAAAAGGTTACGAGTTCATGTCCAACACACAACTTGAACCTTCGCGGAAACATTTCTGGCACTCTTTTGTTAGTGTCCATATGTGAGAAATAGAAAGTTTAATTTGGACACGTGTCCGACTTCCTTTTTGCAACTTTTAGGAACTCTGATAGCTGTTTTAACCTGCACAAACAATGTCATAGGCCAAATAGCAGGATGTTCTACAAAAACTGAGGGTAGCCTATTGTGCCACAGACCGGAATATGCAAGAAGCAAGTCATCAAACAAGTGGAAAGAAACATTTTAGACGGGTATGGTTGCATATGCTGGATTAAACAAAGCGAAAATGTAGTGGAAAGAGGCTAAATCAGAAAATAAATGGGAATGAGACCTTTCGAATGATGACAAACCTGAATTACATATGGCTCGCAGAAGGTAAAAATTGTTTCTGAAGTGCCTTTGCCAATACAATAACAGGTAACTGAAGGCATTGCCAACTCACACTGAGTGTTTGTAATTTGGGCAGTAACTGATTTTGCAATCCTGTAAAGATGGCAATCCACCTCCAATGCTCCTCAGTTTTGGTAGTCCCAACAGATGCAATGTTTGTAGTTTCGGCAACTTATAATCCACTGATTTGCTGTTTTCAATAACAGTATCCAAGTGATCACAACCTCTGATTTGGAGGATCGTGAGGTTTTCTGGCAGGTGAGGCGGATAGAAAACATTCACAAGCATGGAGCATTCCCTCACTGTCAGAGTATCCAGATTTGGAGTCTTGCACCCAATGCTCTTCAATTTTGGTAGTCCCAACAGATGCAACGTGTGTAATTTTGGTAACTCACTCTGTCCTGATTTTGGATCAAACAGAGCCTCCAAGTTATCACAAAACTTTATTTCAAGAATTTCAAGATTTTCCGGCTGTTGGAGCAAAGAGAAAACACTCAAAATCTTTGGACAACAATCCAGATACATTTGTTTAAGGTTTTGAAACACATCAAGCTGCAAGTTCCCATCACATATATTGGTCAAGTTGCGAAGATTGGAAAGCCAAAGCATCTCTAATTCAATATCACCCACTTCTTTGGCATGAAAAACACTCACCATGTTTTCGCATCTCTCTACCCAACAGCCTTTCATCAGCTTGACGTTCTTGGCACCAAGATCATATAAGTTTACAACGAACGCATTATCAAACAGAAATACGTATTCAGCACGACTCAGAACATTCTCAATATACTCGGGGAGATCATTGTATCCACAGATATCCAGTGAACTTCCGTCCTTGTTAAAACAAGAGAAGTGTCTAGCCTGGAAATAAATACCTCTAATGTCTCCTTCGCAATGTATACCTCCACTATTTTTCTTATCGACAGAGCGAACAGATAAATGGAACTGCTTCATCGCCGTCTCCCCCAACAAGGGATTTCTGTCCAATTGTTTGAAAAATGTGGAAGCACTGACGGATATGAAAGGTCTGTAACTGTTTGTGATCATTTCAGGCAAATTGGAGGTGTGCCTCTGATACGGGTTCTTCACCTTCTCCTCCTTCTCATCCTCCTCCTCGATCTCCTTCCCCTTCCCCTTCTCCTCCTCCTTCATCGCCTTCCCCTTCCCATTCTTCTTCTCCTTCTCCTCTCCTCCTTTATGGATGGCTCCCGACATATGAGGAATCTTATGATGCAAAAACTCACGTAGATTTGGGCAATCTCTAAGCAGGAGCTGATGGAAGTTTGCAAAATTGTCGAGGGATGGAAACTGACTGATGGCAGTTCCAGAAAGATCAAGAACCTCAAGCTTCGTAAGTTCTTTAAAATCTGGCACTTCTTCAAAATGCTTACAACCCCTCAGAAAAAGATGACTGAGATTCTTGAGCTTTGAGATGGATGGTAGCTTTTTAAGATTGGTTTCAGAGAGGTCAAGAATCCGAAGGTGATCCTTATTGTTGAATAAATTTTCACAAGGCTCTACCAAGCAGGTAACACCACAGAGATTTAGCTCTTCAAGTTTTGAAAGTGATTCCAATGATGGAAGAGCTCCCAATTTAGAACATTTATTTAGGCAAAGGACTAAGGTTGATGAGTTCTGAAAGGGTTGGAAGCTCTTCAATCTGGGTTTCAGAGAGGATCAATCTCTGAAGAGAAGTCATCTGATGAAAGGATTCAGCTTGGATATCCGTTAGATTTCTACAACCCGAAAGATCAACCACTTCCAATTTCTTAAGGTTCTTCATTTGCGGCAATTTCTGCAAGGATGAGCAATGTGAAAGTAATAGCTGACGGAGCTCAGAATGTTTGGAAAGGTGTGGCAAACTTGTGATATTAGTTCCTGAAAGGTTGAGAACTCGGAGGTTTCCTAGAAATTCAAAGAACTTTTCTTCGATTTTGAGATTAGAGGCACCCGAAAGATCAAGTTCCTCCAGTTTTTTAAGGGACTCCATGAATGGAAGGTTTTCTAGATAGGAGCACCCTTTCAAATAGAGACGGCGTGGATTGCCAATATTTGATGGTAATTTTCTAATTGTAGTTCCTGACAAATCAAGGATATCAAGGGCAGCATTTGTTCCGAATGAGTCGTCTTGGATTTCGATAAATTCTGGAGAACCCGAAATATCAAGAACCTGGAGACGGGTTAATGATGCAATACTAGGTAACCTATCTGCACGTGGACAGTCACGAAATGAGACATTTGTGACCTGTTCAGTTGTACCAAATTTTGGGAAGCTCTTTATGTTGGTTTTGGAAAGATTAAGAGTTCGAAGTTTTTGCATTGGGCCAAGGCTTTTATATGGGAACTCTCCCAAAGAAACAGCACCAGAAAGATCAATCACCACAAGGTTATCACATTTTGCCAAACGCCTCAGTTCACCTAGGCTGGGACAATCTTTAAGCAGGAGTCTCTGTATTTCAGTAAGTTGGTAAAAAGATTCAGGTAGTTTTGTGATTTGAAGGGAAGATAGGTGGAGGCTTTGAAGTTGCGTCATTTTCGTAAAAAGGTCATCTGGAATTTCGACCAAGGAACGAGCCCCAGAAATCTCCAGAACAGTTAACTTTGAAAGTTCTCGGATGTGTCCAATATCAACCAAGAAATCACAACCCCTTAGCACAAGGATATCAAGTTCTGCCATACAAGGATTCCAGACTAGTGGCTGTGATACAAGTGTAGGGTTGAAGGCCGGTGGCAATGATTTAAGTGTGGGGTTGAAAATAGCAAGAACTTGGAGTTGAGGGTTGGACAGACAGAAATTATTGAGGACTTCCTTGCACATACCATTTCCGTCAAGCATTGCCATTGGGCGTTCCTGCCCCGTTTTAGGTGTCCTTATCATACCATCTGCCTGGGTGACTCTCCCAAGGCCTTTCCAACCATCCTCAAACAAAACAGCCAATCCAAGGTTGGTTATTCCATCAAATCCAGAACGGTGGCAGTCATCCAACCGCAGTATTGCTCTTTCCTGGACGATATAATCCGCCTCCACGGACCTTTCCATAACTACAAAATTGCCCTCCACCTTTTTCAGCAACTGACAATCTATTAGGTCCATCAAAACACGATGCCCCTCCTCGTATGCCTTCTCGACGGAATCGACATGAGCAAGGAAACCTTCAATTATCCAATAGGCTATTAACTCATTGCAATGGACACTACCATGGTCGCGGAAGAAATGGCTTCCACTCCACGCACAGTCCATTAAAATACTGTTTGGCAACATGTCATGTGCATTGCTTAGTAGCTGTATGGACTTGGGTTTGCACCCCAGAATAGCTTTCACAAAAGTAACTTAAGGCTTTTGCTGTGACAATAATTGCAGCAGGTTGATCCATAACCGTTTTGACAAAATCTTCAGCTAGTCTTTTCACGACTGGAAACTTAATAGCCTCAGACCCAGCTCTTTGTTCCAACAATTGTGTCGACTCCTCCTCGGAGAGAGACCCCACCTTCACCGTCTTCCTGTTCGGATCAATAGTGCCGCCGTCTTCATTCACTGAAGTGATTAATACTTTAGGGGAATTCTTAAGTGGAGAAGGCAGCATTTCTTTAATCTCTCTCTCTTTCATTGTTTTTCCCTCATCATCCAAAACAAGAAGGTAACTTTTTCCTTTAAGTGCATCAGATATCTTTTCTTCTGCCAGGTTTTCTTCCTCTTTTACCTCCTCAATGTCCATGTTATCATCATCGCCCAACGGCTTAGTAGTAGAAAATAGCGACAACTGACGCCCAATGCTAGTGCAAAGAGCCTTGGTGTTGTATTTTCTGTTCAGGTACACCCAAATTGTGAAATCTATCAAGCCCTTCTTGGTTGCAAGAGCACTTAACTTTCTTGCCATCCATGATTTCCCACTTCCTGGTTTTCCCACAAGGACAACAGTAGTTCCATTGTTTAACAGCTTGAGTATATTTTCCGCATCCTCTGTGCTCATAGACATAGCTGACGTGGGATATCTCCTGTATCATTTCAAAGACTAATTTAAAGTAGGACTAGAACAAAATGTACCGAAAAATATTTTAAAAAAAAGAATTTATGAAAGCAAAAAATTACACAAAATCCAAATCAAACATAAGCATCACAGGAAAGAAGAGGTTTATTATTTTAAAGGTAAATGTAAGAGAATCCTTTTGATTCTAAACTTCCGAATATTGGAGCCCCATCCTTCTTCTAACAAAATTACCTTCTTTTTTTCGATGATCTTAGCAACAATTTACCTGGTGACGCAAAACATGGCAAGCTTGGAATTGGAATTCCGTAATAAAATAAAGAGCTCGAACTTTTAAAAAATTAACCTAGTTTATGCATAGCCCAACGTGATAAGAAGTTTGAAATTTCAGTCTTCTCTCCACCATTAATCTTAGAAAAACCTCCCATAGAATAGCTGGAAAGTCTAGTCTAGAAAAGTAAGAAAGTGAGATGAAGATGACCCTAAAGTCTATCTAGAATAAAAGCTTAAATCTCGCTTGGCTCATCAAGATTTGGACTTAACATTCAGGATGATGGGGTGCTCTATGTCAGACAAAAAAGGCAAAGAAAAAGATACAAGTTCGTCGGATGTCACCCTGTGATTCATAAATTATGAATCGAACCATGATTCATACAATTGATCACCAATTATTTTCCAAAATCATTCATTTATCAATACGTATCCTCTTTGCAAGAATCTTGGTGGTCATCTCTATCGAGTGAATGGGGAGTCTGATTTAAAAACGTCAGCCTTGCACCCATCCCCCCAGGAATTGTCAATCGTGCATTGAACCAAACCTACATTCATGATCTTGACATACATGCCATCAACTAACACCAATATCCAATCATCTTAGCTTCTTGGTTGGACAATCTCCAACGTAAGCCTGATTAGATGAACAGTTCAGATCATTGAGGTGAATTCGGGGTGATCCCGCGTTACTGGAACTCCCCACCTATAGGCAGAATTTGGGACAGATAGAAACCCAAGTCTTTCAAAGGTTAACAACGATAAGGGAAAAAAATATGAGAAGTAAATTGCCAGTGGCGTCCGAAGATATCCGAACTTCTTGTCGTTCAATCTATCAAACTATTGGCGTCTGAATTACAAATGAGTTTCACGTTACAAGAACTTTCTACGGACACAGTGGCGACTCCAGAAATCAGAACCTGGTGTCATAATTTGAAGTTCAGAATTTTTCAAAGATTTATCTGCCAGATATTGGTAAATTTTTAATCCATATGTTCTTTTTTCGGTCTCTAATCATACTGACCAAAAAAGGAACGTATGGATCAAACACTTACTGATATCCGGAAGAATTGAGTTTTTTACAAGGACCCTTCAAAAAATATTTTGAACGAATTGAAAGACTCGAAATATTTATGTGGGACCTCAAAAAGGATTCCACACATGTGTTGTACACAAAAGTGTTGTACCCATAGCAATTTTGTTTTTTAAATGGGTGGAAAATATGGCTTTGAGAACTGGTTATCCAGAGAAGTACAAAAGCAGAGTAGCTAAAAAAGTACAGAGAAATTGGAAAATTGTGGGGGTGGGTCTTCAACTCTGTGTTTCCTAGTTGATGTATGAGCTGTACACATGACTGCCATAGGATTTAAATCTAAACATGTGCTCAAAGGGTTGAAGATACTCTTTCAAGTGGTGTCATTTCACTAGATGATTTCCCAAAGGAGAAAAGTAGACTCTGTAAATTGTTTGAATCTGTAGCTTAGTGGGTTCACTTGACACCAATGGTAACACACTGGCGTCGCCCTGCTACAGAACATATATTTACATGTGAAATTACTAGTTAAAATATACAAAATATTATAAAATAAAAAAAAGGAACAAAGGATGATTAACTCATTGCTTGATTTGTTCTATATTAATCACAGCAAAATCACATGTTCTTTGATCTTTCATTTGCCGAAGCTTTAGTTTGTGGGCAATGGACACGAAAAACTCACTTTGACACAAACTAACTGTTGAAGATGTCATTTCTGAAGAACCAGAAGTAAGATTTGAGCTAGAAAAAACCTTAGACACAAATACGGCATTTAGATATGTACAGATACACAAACATTATTCTTGGCAGATAAGCTATATCTTCTGGCGTTATAAAAGGGTAAGCTTGAAGCATAATTCCAGTAAAAGGCTTTTTCTTGGCAATTGAAAGCTCCCAATTAAGTTTGGGTCTTGCTATTGTGTGCCCACTCGGCACGGGCACACAATAAGCACACACAAAAAACAAAAAAAAAACACTTCAGTGCACTTTTTACACTTTTCAATACATATACACCTACTTTATGTATTTTTCATACATTTCAACATACATTTTCAACCTTAACATTAGCCCACTGGGCACATGCTAGCATTTTCCATTAAGTTTTTGGAGAATCAGTTTCAATTCTTTGAAAGATCTGTATCAATGACACCCAAAAAGTTCACCAGTTCATAGTGAAACCCATATGTCATTAGAAAAAAAAACTTTAACATCCGTAATTTATTGCTGAAGAACAAACCCATGGAAGATATGGAAGCTAGATCTTGGATATGATTTTTTTTTCAATGAAAAATGCAAACAAATCGGAAGCAGAACGATGGAGTACATATGATCAGGCATGTCAAACAGTTACAATGAAATACGCATCAAACATCAACACACACACAAACTAAAATCTTTTGAAAACGTATATGATTCTTTTACTTTAAAAAACACTTCTACATTAATGTTACGGGAAATTAGTCTGAAGTCCAAAGAAAAGTTCGAAGTCCAAAGGTAGGAGCCCAATTGAGTGATTTAAGTCCAGTCTAGATTTGGGTAAATGATAATGTGTTGTGTCCATTGATTTAAAAGTTTTAATGTCTAAGGTCCTGGAAAAGACAAAAAAAAAGTCCCGTCTATGTACGTGAGGAGTCCCAAAAGTGTTACCGTTTGCACTTTGCAAGTTGTACTAATCGGCCCCACTTGTATACAGGTCATGACAATTTAAGCATTGCATATGTGATTATGAGGCTACCACGTGGGTAAGATGGCCCCTACATTGCT
>JAXBDA010006322.1:0-21184 GCA_036023075.1 Gaultheria prostrata | reverse complement strand
ATTGATTTCCTTTCTCCTCTGTTCGTTGTAGATCCATTTCATAGTACTACTTACGATGTCTGAGGATAATGGTTAAGTATATTTAAGAGTGGGTACTGATGTCTTTTTGCTTTTTACCGTTAACGGAATTAGGATAGCAGTTTAGTCCAAAACCACAGGGAGGTCATTCGCTAATTTTTAAAAGTGAGGTAGGTGATCTGCAACTCGACCTAACCACAGGTAGGTAAAGTGCATTTTGCCCATATATATATGAGTACGCTTCCAATCCGGACCACTGTTATTTGTCACTTTCCGGACCAAATCTCAACGATCCGAACCGTTAGATGTGTTTAAAGCGTGTTTTTAAGGTCCCAACGCAAGGATCCGTAAAAAAAAACACTCGGAAGGGGTTGATCAGAGTAGTTTTTGTTAAAAACGTTATATAAAACACGTTTTAAACACATCTAACGGTTCGGATTGTTGAGATTTGGTCCAGAACAATGAGGTCCGGACGGGTCCGGATTTTATTGGTTTGGATGGGAAGCTTTGTGGATTACATCTAATATTTTGGAATTCATCCTCCCTGCCCAAAGAACAAAGAAAATATCCGCCCATTCACATACAAAAATTTTCTAGTAGATATTTGACCCAGAAAACGAGCTTTCACCTCTAGAGGTTCAACTAAATAGGAGTAACAAAGTTTCGATCTCACCCTTCCAGTAGACACTCATCAATTTCTCTAAAGCTAATTTAGGGAGTACCTTACCTTAAAGCTAGCCCATGCCCATCCCGCATGCCACTTAGAAGAACGTAATCCACATATCTATCCTCCCTAGCTAATTTATCTGAAAAAGCCTTTGGAATATTGGGTATTTTAGTTCCCAATTAACACACACACATTCATCGATCCAGTCCAACTTAGTCGTAAACTGACAGTACTGGAAATCCCTCACTGAATATTAATTTCTAGCTAACCATTACTTCCAGTCCTTAATTTGCTGTTCATCGAACGTACTAATTAAAGAGCTTGCAGTAAGCTCCTCTAATCTATACAGGAACTCCTTCGAATGCATCTGTTGATATTAATGGACCCAAGATATCTCTCTTTATTTTAAGCAACCAATCCCATTTTCGATCTCCATTTGTCTCCCTCCCCAGTGCCATATATAGAGTTCATTTGAGAAATACGGACTCTTTGCTCGTTGATTTTTTTGGCACAATTATTATTGGAGTGTCAAGTGAAACTTCAACGCCGAGGATCCATCAATCTCATACAGTAGTATTTATTAATCAGCCACTCACAGCCGCCTCCAACTTTATCAACAAGTTTAATTGCTTCTTCTGTTTTAGGCGTTGCGAGTTCCAAGAAAATGTCGAGGGAGGGAATTAGTAGTAATCTCTCTCTTTTATTCTCTGCCGAAACCACCCATGGGGAGGGGTGAATATTGGGTGGTTTTTAGGGAGAATTACCGAACAGTGGCACTAGAGGCAAAAAATTACGTTATACTGGTGTACTTTTTGGAAATCACGAAGTCATGACAAGCAAAATAAATATTCCATATACATGGTATTTTAGATGCGTACTACCCACAATACCCCTCATCTCTCTCTCTCTCTCTTCATCGATACAGATACTTGGTTCATTACTTGTCATGGTGCAAATTTATTTATGTATGTTGCAATAGTGAGGAGGAAGGGTGCAAAATTGTACATGCCGAGGTGAAATATTAGCAATCTCAGTCCAGAAACTTGTTTTTTTTTACCAACTCTGTTCGTTCAGACATGGTGCAAAGTCATTTATGTAAGTTGCAATAGTGAGGAGGAAGGATGCAAATTTTTACATGCCAAGAAGCAATATTAGCCATCTCAGTCCAGAAACTTGTTTTTTTGACCAACTCTGTTCGTTCAGTGATGGTGCAAATTTATTTATGTAAGTTGCAATTGTGAGGAAGAGTGCACAAATTTTACATGCCGAGATGCAATATTAGCAATTTCAGTCCAGAAACTTATTTTTTGACCAATTTTGTTTGTTCAGTCATGGTGCAAATTTATTTATGTAAGTTGCAATAGTGAGGAGGAACGATGCAAACTTTTTCATCCTAAGGTGCAATATTAGCAATCCCAGTCCATATGAGGGTATTTCGGTCAATACGAAAATGGGTGCCATATATATGCAAATAAAATTTTTCGTTTCATGTTGGGAGCAATTTCCAAAAAATTGTACCATTGAACGGCAAGAATTTGCCCCTATTGCCACTATCGGGTAATTTACCCCAGTTTTTAGGCATAAACCTCATGGGTAAAGAGATAAGAGGGGGCTTGTGAGAGCAATTTTTAAGTACCGAGAGGGTACCACGAGGTACCTCTCGGTACATTTAGGCCGTTCATTTTGGTTTTGGGTGGTCCAGATTTGGAGAGAGAAAGAGGAGGGAGAAAGAGGAGGGAGAAAGAGGAGAGAGAGTGAGGAGAGAGGGTGTTTTAATCTCGGCCGTCCAATACACTTTTGGACGGCCACAATGCAACGTTCAGGTACCACGTAGGCTCGGGCAAAGTTGTGGACATTTTTTTTTGCTAATGTATTCAAACTAACACCCAGAGAGAGTAGTGTGGTTAGTTGTTTTTTTTTCTATTTTAATTGAGGTAGCATTATGCAGAGCTTTATGTGTTTTGAGAGCATTTTTTTGTAATGTAATTGAGGGGTATGCATATTATGTATAATTATAATGGTTTCAAAGAAAAACAATGTCTATAAGGTGTCATAAGAACAAGGGTATTATAGTCAAATGTTCACCCTCCTCCAATAATCTAATTATATTTTGAAACACTTCACAAATACATAATTTAGTTTTCACACTTTTATCAAACACACTTTTACAAATTCTGTCCAGACTCTACGATCTACACTTAGAATCTATAATTGATCAAAATAATTTTTGCCAAACACTCTATAAGAGGTGTCAAAGCAAGAAGAGCAGCTAAATTCGTAAATTTTCAAGTACTTAAAACGGCCTCAACTTGAAACTTTAATTGTCGACCAAGTCCGACCTAACAATTGAGGGAGAGTTCTCCAATAGATTTTAAGAAGATTTGATAAAATAAAGGGCTTGATTTTATTCATTCGTGAAGAGATTTCATAAAATCTCACATTTTTTAGTGCAAAAAAAAGAGATTTTATGAAATCTCTTCACGAATGGATAAATTTTATCAAATCTTCCTAAAATCTATTGAAGAACTCCCCCTGAATATGTTAGTACAATTTTTTTGAAAAATAATTTTATCACCTCACTTTCTTATAATTATACTCCTACAATTATAAGATAATAGAGGGCTAAAATCAAGAGGACGGAATATTTTTTTTGTTCTATTTCTCCTAATGTTCCTTCCCCATCCGATCAGAAAAAAATAGAAATTGTTCATTTCCCTTTTTTTCCAAACAATACCCTCGTACAATTTCAAATTAACCTGCCAGGCTGCCAGCTACACATCTCATAGAAAATCGAAAGCCGTTGAACGAAAGTCAAGCAGTCAACATAAGGACACGTGTATGGCTACAAATCCCCCACATACCACACACGCATTTCCTTTTCAAAATTTTCGCCACACGGCCCACAACCGTTGCAAATTCCATTGTTATTAAACCCAGCTCCAAGAACTCACCTTTTTTCCTTTCCTCTCTGTGTCTCTCTCTCTCCATCATCAATCTCTCAGTCCAAAACCCTCTCTCTCATCTCTCAACAAAGGCACACGGTAATCGTTAATTTATTTTCCTGTTCCTATTCCAAAACCCTATTAAAATCTGCACCTTCGTTTTCAGCCTCAGATTTTTCTTTAACCGATCTGACCCAAGAATATATATTATGGCATACGCGAATCAAAACCAAGGCGTTTTCATTCCGTACCCCCAGTTGATTGATCTTCGCTCGTTGAACCCACCTGTGACCTTCATTCGCGGACCACCTATTGGTCTGGTAAACCCTAGGCATGGGCCCCAATTGGTTCCAATACGTTTTGCTTATAATCCCGAGTTCTTGATTCGAATGGAGGAGGAAAGGTCTCGATCCCTGCTTAAGGTAGATTTCGCATTTAAACGCCGATTTGGGTTAATATTTTTTGCGTAAATGTACGGCAATTACTTTATTGGGGTATTGATTTGTTCGGGATTCTTGTGGGTGTAAGTTTTTTTTTTTGGTTTGGAATCTCAGTGTTCGGGCCAGCTTATATAAACTCTAAAGTTGGTTCACATTTTAGTATGGATGTATGGCGGTTACTTTATTAGGATATCGATTTTGTCGGGTTTCTTGGGGGTGTAGTTTTTGTTTTTTATACCGAGCCAGCTTATATTAACTCTAATGTTGGTTCACATTTTAGTATGGATACATGGCGATTACTTTATTGGGATATCGATTTGTTCGGGTTTCTTGCGGGTGTAGTTTTTGTTTTTATACCTCAGTGTTGGAGCCATCTTAACGTAGCTCGACTAATTCAGTGTTTTTTGCTATAGAAATGCAGCTTTTGGTTCAAATTTTAGTATAGATGTATGATGATTACTTTATTGGGATATCGAATTGTTCATGTACCGGTGTACTGTTTTCATTGTTTTGGATATCCCAGTTGTTCGGGAAAGTTTACATGCAGGTCGACTAATTCGGTTTATTTTAATATGGTTGTAGTTTATGGCAGGCGAAGGACTTGTGCCTTCTCCAGAAGAGGAAATCAAGAGGAAAATTGCAATTGAGAAGCTCAAACAGGTCCCCTTTCAATCTCAAATGTTTTATTTTTTGTTGAATCTCGCACCCTTACTCAACTGTTGACTCAAACTTAATTTTTTATTGAAAAAATCTTCAGACATGATGTTTCATCTTCAGACATGATGTTAGTTTTGATGGTGAAAATTACTTAACAATGCTTCATTCGGAAAATAAGTGTCTTGAATTTGCTTTAAAATCTGATTTTCCCCTTTAATACAAATCCCCTTCTTGAATCGGAGGCATCTGTTTCAACTTGAAGTTATCAACCTGTTATGTAAATAAAAACAAATCCGTGATTTCTCATAAGCAATGCCACGTCAAAGCAGTGTTAATCATTTTCTTTAAAATACAAATCAAGGGCTACTTTCATGTTACCTAAATATTCCTAGAATTTCGTGTCTATCCCATTTACCTTTCTGCCGGTAATGAGGATATTACTCAAATTTATGCTTAAATCTTGTTTTGTTCATTTCTAAAGACTAGTGCCCTCGAATCAGATGAAGGTTTTACTTGCTTGAATTTACTAGAAGTTTAAGTTAAGGGCTGGAATGGGTTTCTGTGTTATGTTTAGGCATCACTCCTATCCTTGACAACGTACAATGCTATGTAATTGCTTAACCATGAGTGGTATCATTAGGTAGTGGCTCAGTGGCTGTATATGGTTTCCAGTCTTGTTTTATACTCCCTCTGTTCCTAAATGATGGTCCACTACGAAAAGGCATGTAATTTTCGCATCAAAAAATAAAGTACTTCTGTGCATGTTATTTTTAAAAATTTCTGGATACCAAATTGAAGAACTCGAAAAATACGCGTGTTTTTTTAGTGGACTACCACTTAGGAACGGAGGGAGTAAAGCACAATGGATAGACTTCTTCACTATTCATTTTGTTGGTGTTGGCTCGTTGATTTTTTGATGGCTCTCTAGTCTTTATGACAACTAGTTGCGGGCTTTGATATTGGGCATAATATTCAGTTATTACCATCATTTCACAGATAGTGACGGAATGGATTGAAAGGGTTGCTTTTGAACGCGGGCTTCAGAAACGCTACATTACAGCTGCTTCTGCCACAGTATTAACGTATGGATCCTACGGCCTTGGTGTAAGTCATTTGGTTGGAAGCTTTAGTCTTTCTTTTGTTTCTTCTATGATTTTCTTGGCTTCATAGAAAGAGTGCTTAAGATAGCTGGTTTTCAGTGTAGATAAATTTCTATGTTGGTCTGGATTTAAGAATATGATTTATGTTGTCAGTGCCAACTAACTTGCCTTCACAATATATTTGGGGAGAAATGCTTTGTTGCTTATATTATACTTGCATTTTCAGAGGTTATTCAGCATAAGACTAGTTGAGTTAAACATATGGTGGTGTACCTTAGTAAGTAGTTTTAAATAGCCACCCGCTGTTCATGTTACATCTGTGCTATACTTCCTTTTTACAAGTAGTATTCATATTGTATTCCCCACGGCACTTTATTTATTGTGCTTAAAAACCTGGCTTTTGCAATCCATACTCGAGTTCTACCTCGTCTGAATCCAAAAAGCGGAATTCATATATAACAAAAATTCAAATTGAATAACACTTTAGATAACTTCTTAAATATAGGCTAAACTGGCCATTCAAAACAAGAACACATTACAATAACACATTCCAACACCCATGGCATTTTTTTTTTTTATAATCGTGGGTGTCTCATTCCAGCTTGGGCATGCTCTGGATAAATTTCCCTTCCACTACTGTTTCACATGCTTCATGTGACATGTCTCCAAACATTACTGACAAGGAGAGTCGAATGCAAAACCTTTAAGATGGAACAAACGCCCAAGTCCTAGCATTCTCAAATTGTCCTCTTAAATCATAATACCAGAATTCATAAATGCTTTGAAAATCCGTCCCTAATGTATGACTGAAAGCTATGTTTAATAGTTTTGGAGACAAGGTCACAATCTGTCACATTTTTTTTGTACTTCCTTTATAGCAGAAGTATTTGTATTGCATACCCCAACACTTTATTTACCATGCTGCAAACTTCTCTATCCAAATCCGCACTCGAGTTCACCTCCGATGCAGCTTGTGGCTACGTCTCTACTGTCTTTCCTAGCCAGGTGATTGATTGAATCTGAGATTCCTGGTATGTCATGAAAGCGTGAACTTACCTGGTTGCTCTCACTCATACTAGAAAGGTGCCTAGCCACATTTTGCATGTTTGAACGGCTTCTTTCCCCAAGGGGGAATAATAGCTTAGTACGATTCCCAACAATCGGCTGCTTGGGAGGCATCTGGGATTTGACAAAACAAAGTTTAGTAGTTTACTTGATTTTAGAAGTGTCTCGAGTATAAAGACAGATCATAACGAAGGTGTTGTGAAGGATCTCAAACCTTCCTTCCATATAGTTGTGTATTTCTACTGGACTAGAAAATATTGTTTATATGCATTTCATTGATTCCTTTATTTTTGGGATCTGTCCAGGTTCATAATTCAGAGTCGGATATTGATGCTCTATGTGTTGGCCCTCGCTTTGCTAATATGGGAGTAAGCTTGTTTTATTGCCTTTTCATGCTTCATGCAAGGAATTAGTTTGACCATATCTCATTTCCCCTTATCTTGCGACCCGTGCAGGAGGATTTTTTT
Organism: Gaultheria prostrata; assembly: GCA_036023075.1. Taxonomy (NCBI): domain Eukaryota; kingdom Viridiplantae; phylum Streptophyta; class Magnoliopsida; order Ericales; family Ericaceae; genus Gaultheria; species Gaultheria prostrata. The sequence goes on along the minus strand of JAXBDA010006322.1, from coordinate 13,828 downwards.
ATTGTCCTACACAACATGCTCACAGGCAGACCAGAAGTATCTGAGGTCCACTGCGTTAAGGATGCAAAAGTTCCTTTAATGCGGTTCAAACTTGATGGGATCTCATTTGATCTGCCATATGCTCAACTTAAATTAATGTCCGTTCCTGAGGTTAGTGTGAGCTCTGTATCACTCAGTCTTTCAAAAACAGGACTACCTTGTTTGGTTTGGGTTTTCGGTTTGGTTTTTGGGTTAATGATTGGAGGGAGAAATGAGGGTAATAATTGGAAATATGGGTAATGATTGGGAAGAGTTAGAGAGAGAAATGAGAATAATAATTGAAAATAAGAGTAATAATGGGAGAGAAATGTGAGTAATGATTGCGTAATAATTGAAAAAACCAGTCTGGAAACCCAAAACAAACAAAGTAAATTCCTGCAGTCGGTTCTGTATACAAGGATGAGTCAAGGATCTCATGTACTTAAATTTGAATCTCAACTCCTCGTGGGAAGCATTCTTTTTTGGCTAATATTTGCGAACTCTCTCGAGCATGTTTGAAATTAGTGCCATCAGTTTTGATACGTAGCACTTTCCATTACTGTTTGCCTATATTTTATGGTGATTTGATTTGTTGAGTCATAATATGCAGAATGTGGACATACTTAACCCTTACTTTCTAAGAAACATTGATGAAACTAGCTGGAGAAGTTTGTCGGGAGTTCATGCTAACGAATGCATTCTTCAGCTTGTTCCAAGCATTGAGGTATCAAGCATGCCTTGCTATCTATGAGTGCTTACTATTCTTGTGTATTTTTCATGGATTCTTGGCTTCTGATTAGGCCATGCTTAGTTAATTCTTCTTAGCATGCATATTTTTCAGCTCTCGTTCATTTCTAGCATTATCCATGTGGATCTCATATCTCCTTGGATTGTTCTACTGCAGGTATTTCAATCACTGCTGCGATGTGTTAAGTTATGGGCAAAGAGGCGAGGAATTTATGGTAATGTAAGGGCATACAGCTTGGTATCTGGGTAACCTTTTAGTTTTGTCTTTATGAGCTCTCTCTCTCTCTCTCTCTCAGCTAACTGAATGCTGTAAGTTTTAAATTTATTTGCAGTTACTTGGGTTTTTTGGAGGAGTCCATTTAGCCATTCTCGTGGCATGTATTTGTCAAAGATACCCAAATGCCAGATTGAGTCGTTTGATTTCTAGTTTCTTTGGGACATTTGCCTTTTGGCATTGGCCGGATCCAGTAATTCTGCAAGATGGAATGTTGCCACTTTCTGGAAGTGCTGCAGAACCATGGTCCTTGATGCCTATTAGATTGCCATGTAGACCACAGGAATACTGCCATTCTAATATCACGAAAAGCACATTTTACAGAATCCAAGACGAGTTCATCCGAGGCCATACTTTGACTAAGGTAAATTTTGCATTTTAAGGGGCTATCAGGGTTATAACATCTCTTATCCTTTTTTCTGAGTTTACTATGTTCAATGGCCATTTGAGTCTGATGTTTTGGAATCTGAGCGTTGAGATTGTTTTGAACTCCATATTTGGATTTTCTTTTTCTTGGCATTGCAGGGTCTCTTCAGACCAGATTTTGATTGGGCTTGCCTATTTGAGCCTTTTCCGTATACAAAGAAGTACACACGATTTGTAAAAATATGTCTTTCGGCCTCTGATCAAGATGAATTGGGAGAATGGGTGGGTTGGGTGAAGTCGCGTTTCCGCAGTCTTCTTGTCAAGGTTGGTACTCCTTAGCTTTGTAGTTCAGTTTGCTACCTGAGTGACATTGGTAACTAATGTGATCCGGTAAGCAACTGTATGTCAAAGTATTGACTGGTTGTCTGATATTTGGGGCCAGACCAGTGTACGTGATAAAAATGAAGTTTCTCAGTCTCTAGATTGTGCACTTGCATTACAAGCCTCTTTACTTAGTTTTGTTGACAGTTGCATTTACGAAGTTTTGCAATATCTGAAGAGTCAACGTGGAATATTTTTTTCTTCATTTATCATAATTTTCTCGTTAGATGGTTATGTGAATGACTAAGGACCTAAAGCTAGCTGATTTGAACTGAAGTACTGAGAGCCTGATGGGGGTTGATTGTCCCAAATTCATTTGGAAACAAGTGCAAAGGGAAGATAGTGTACACTCTAAACTTTTTTAGGCGGGATCAGAAAAGTTAGGTTTTGGAAAATGGCAGTTCACATGTGATCTTTTGATCCGATTTCGCATGTGATCTTTGTTCAACGAGAATGAAGGTGGCTTGGCTATGTAGCACGGACACGGACACGGAAACGGGAATTCTAAAAAAATGGACATGGACACGGCAGGAGACATGGCAAAAAGCCAAAACTAAATAAATAATTATATATATAAATATATTATATGTGTGTGCTATAAAAATTTATAGACATAAATATATACATTTTTCTTTTGATATGTAAGATATTTACATTATTATGTGCTGGTATATACACACGTATGTACATGTAAGATATATCAAAAGAAAAGAAAAAGTGTAGATATTTATATATAAATCGAATATATACCAGTTATATATATGGATGTATATACATCGAGAGGGAGGGGGAGAGAGTGAGATCGTGAGAGTCAGAGAGTGTAGCTATGGGACACGCGTGTCCATGCCGTGTCCCCCTCAGAAAAATAATTAATTTAAGGTGGCGTGTCCAATATGTGTCCCCAAGTGTCCCCGTGTCCCATACGGGGACATGGCGACCTCTGGAAGTGTCGCTGCTACGTAGGTGGCCGGTGTGAAGATTTTTGGTTCCTGTTTAAACATTCCTTTGAAAGTTACCCACCCCGAATTGTACTCGACCTTGTAGCAGATGATGTAACCCCTAACCAGCATGCTGCTACTACTCCCTTATTGTGAATTTGTGTAGTCAAATTAATGTCATTATTTGGATTTTTTTGGGTGGTTCTATGGAGAACTAAAATCATTGAATTTGACATCTAACCTATTTCCGTTATTTAAATCCTTATGGGGTGGCAATAGGCAATGTAACATGTAGTCAGTAATCTTTAGAAACTATCTTCCTTTTAATGTCTGAACACTTCTAACGACTTCCATATTTGGCTGTACAGCTGGAGGAAATTCAGGGGTTTTGCGACCCCAACCCTACAGAGTATGTTGATGTGAATGTAGTGGAGCCAAACACTGTGTTCTACTGGGGCTTACTACCGGAAAGGAGCGATTTCTTGGACATTAAATCCGTAAAGGAAGATTTTGCCAAGAGCTTGAGTAATGGGTGTCAAGGTCTGACAAGGAAGATTACGCTCTCAGTTGTTCAAGCATCTCAGCTACCTAAGAATGCTCAGTTTGATTCTGAAAGCAAAAAGGGGTACTTGAACCCTACTGCAAATATCAATTACCCAATTGCCGGAGGATAGATTCTTGAAACGGTTTTTTTTTTTGTTGTGTGTTGGTGAAAGTTTCTTGTTTAGGGGTTCTGATTTTGCTGGAGTTTTTGGTGGGTACAGGTCATATACCAAGATTGTTGTAGAACCTCGAAGTTTTAGGGGGTAGTGACGAAAAAAGTCATACATTTCATGTAAATTTCGTCAAATGCCTTGTTGAGTAACAAGTATGTAACACTCCAAAGAGAAATTGCTTTTCCAATGGTGTTGAGCAAATATTAGTTTGTTGTCTGCTAGAGTTTTCCCATATTTTCTTCTTTGTTTTTGCAATTTTCGGATCTGGGATATGGCAAGCGAAATCTATTCAAGAATACCTGGAAGAAAATATTTTCCTGACAATTTACTTTTTGGGTCAGTTTGGATGCCCGTAATTCTTTTTATATGAAATGAGTTAGGAATCCAAGATTCCCTGAGACTTTTTGAATCGGGGGACTTTGCTGTCCCAAGCTCTGCTAACTTTCAATTTGACTCGTCTATTTTTATAATTAATGCTTTAAGTATATTTGTCTATTTTTACAATTAATAGTTTAAATATACTCCATTTGTAAATTTTTACTGGTAAAAAGTTTGAACTCTGAAACATGAATTTATAACCGAAAATGGGGCTATGTTAATTTTTGGGCCATTGTTAGCATAGGATGCCAACCATGTCAAGATCTGAAATTGGTTTAATTTAACTTTATCGACACCTCATTTTAACTTTTCCATTTGAAGGGAAAATACCAAAACATGGTGTTGACCAGGACTAATCACCAGTTCAATGGTCCCAACTTTTCAAATTACCAAAACATGGTAAGTGTCTTAATAATGACCACAACATGGTATCCATTAAAATGTCGGACAAAATTACCCTTTTACGGGGGCCAAGTCAGTAATTTTCGAGGATTAAGTCATTTACCACTATAGACCCAACAACATTAGTAGGGAGACCAAGTCAGTGGCGATCAAAGACAATTGTCCTAGAGGAATGATATGTCCGATAGGGGTTAGACCTTTCACATGGGAATGGAAAGTAGGGCCATCTCCCTTTCAACCTCAGCCAACATTCAACTCGAGAGTTGGGAGCAAGTCAAGAATGTACGGGGACCAAGTCATTTATCACTATAGACCCAACAAGATAAATAGGAAGACCAATTAGGGCCATCTCCCTTTCAACCTCAACAACATTCAACTCGAGAGTTGGGGGCAAGTCAAGAATGTACGGGAACCAAGTCATTTATCACTACATACCCAATAAGATAATTAGGAAGACCAAGTAGGGCCATCTTCCTTTCAACCTCAACAACATTCAACTCGAGAGTTGAGGGCAAGTTAGGAATGTACGGGACCAAGCCATCACCATACCATAGACCCGACAAGATAACTAGGAAGACCAAGCCAGTGATGGTTAGAGAACATTGTCTAAATGGATGACATGTCCGATAGGGGTCGAACCAAGTCAGTGGTGGAAATTTCAGCACCAAACAAGCCAGGGAAAAATCAGAAAATCAAAGATGAACTGATTTTGGGGGAAATGTTAAGGGCTAGGTCTTTTTAGTGTTTATATAGGAGGGTAAAATAGTAAACTCAGATTGCCTCACCATGTCTTGGTCAATATTTTATGGGTATGCCATGATTTTGGTAATTTAAGAAGTTGGGACCATTGAAGTGGTTTTGGTAATTTTTCCTATTTGAAAGCGAAGCTTTCAAAGTGGCTCTCTCATTTTTGTACGTACAGGTTGCAAAACAAGGGCCCACGCAATGTGCACTGATTTGCGATACTCTCAACTAATTTTTTAATGGTATTCCAACTGGACCCGAACACAGTCAGAATTCTTGTTGTGACATAAAGATAAATACAATTAAATCGGCATCGTTCACTATTACTTTAAAATTGAACATGCGAGTGGTGAGACAAAATTGGATGTCAACATGAGCTCTTCGAGTTGATTGTAAAAACATCATCATACCCATAAGATCCCAGTTGTTATATGATTGGATCATACTACTAGTTTTGAAAAAAGAAAAAAAATCAATTTAGTATGATTTTTTTTTGTCCATCGATAAAATTAGTATGATTTTGAGAAGCAACTGTAATAAAAATGTGATCAAACAAATCTAGTTTTTTTTTGTTTTTTTTTGGCATGAGGATTCACAGAATCAACAATTATTCAACTGAGATTATTGTCCATTCTAAGTTACACTCAGGAAAATAAAGCTTTATTTATGTCAAGAACCAAAGTTTGCTTCAGTCATAATCGAAAATATTTCCTTCCATATCTGTTTTTGGTCATCATTTCCCCTTGCATATATTCACAATAAATACTTCATACCATACTTAAAAATTCACCTTAGATACTGTTTTGACCAATCCCAATCCTCCATCTATAAGCAAGAAAATGCCACTTTGAACACCCATCATTCACATAGCTAGCTTTACAATGGAGAGTTTTCCACATCCCAAATGGCTGTTTCTGTTTCTTCTCCATGCCTTCCTCCTATCACCAACTGCTGAATCATCCTCTTTACTCTTAAATATGGAGCATCAAAAGAAGGTGCATCAGTCAAATAAATATGGAGCATCAAAAGAAGGTGCCGATATTGCTGCAGCAGATGCCCAGGTATGTGCACAACAGTTCGCAAGGAGAAAATCACCGGTCCTGGATCAAAGCAATATGGTGATGGATTTGTGCTTGGTGGCCTCAAGCATTGTTTCTACATTGCACTGATTTTGTGTTATTGTGTAATGGATCTTATGGTGGCCTTCTTTAGTATGTTAGTGTAGGATTGAAACGAATGAATAAGTAACAGTGCAAAATCCACCAAATTCATAAGTTAACACTTTGTTTGGAGAGAGAGAGAGAGAGAGAGAGAGAGAGAGAGTAGGAAAAGACGCAATTTACATGGGGTGTGGTTGTAACGAAATATATGAACTTGATATACCTAGTTCAATGTACCGACAGAACAGACTAGCTAACACGAAAAATGATTCAAATCTGGCAAAACGACTCAATTTTTGTATATTTGGTTTGTTGCAAACCCAACGTAAAGAAAGATATTGAAGATAGCATGGGACAATGCAGTGCACAAGACTCCCGCTATAGCGAGATATTCTCCCAAGGCCGGGCAAAATAGTCAACTCAAATTGCCTCACCATGTCTTGGTCAATATTTTATGGGGATGCCATGATTTTGGTAATTTGAGAAGTTGGGACCATTGAAGTGGTGATGAGTTGGTCAACAAAAGGTTTTGGTAATTTTCCCTATTTGAAAGCCAAGCTTTTCAAAGTGGCTCCCTCATTTTTGGACGTAGAGGCTGCAAACAAGGGCCCACGCAATGTGCACTGATTTGCTATGCTCTCCAGTCTCCACTAATTTTGTTTTGTAAAGGTATTCGATTGGGCCCGAACGAACACAGTCAAAATTCTTGTTCCGACGTGGAGATAAATACAATGAAGTAGGGCAGTTTCCAAGCCGTCGGATGTGTTTTCAACGGTCCTAATTTCATCTCGGCACTTTGTCGATCCGAGTTGTCCATTGCCAAGATGAAATCTGAGCCGTTGATTGCCGAGATCAACGGCTCAGATGCGCTCCACAAGGGCGCCCTCGAAAACGCAGAGCCTGGAGGGGAGCTCCTTGTAGGGCGGCCTTGTAACGACCCGCCCCTGCCTTGCACAGTATTAATTGTCCGCTTTGGCCGCCCAAGCTTGGTGGACTTCCCAGTAGGTCACCCATCCCATGATTACTTCAGGGTGAGAATGCTTTACTATGAAATTCCAACGAGCTTTGACGCCCGCACGGCTTTAAAAGGCCTTGTGCAAGTTAGAGCATGATCTATTCTCTTATATCATAGTCCTTCGTTACATCCAGGTGGTCATGGGACTCCCCACCTTATGATGCAACGTCCTCGTTTCAAGAGGTGCCTCCTGCAGATTCTAGAGGTGGCTCCTACCCCGTACTCAGGGGTTGTGCTCTGATACCAACTGTAACGACCCGCCCCCGCCTTGCACCGCTTTGGCCTTGGTGGACTTCCCAGTAGGTCACTCATCCCATGATTACTTCAGGGTGAGAATGCTTTACTATGAAATTCCAACGAGCTTTGACGCCCGCACGGCTTTAAAAGGCCTTGTGCAAGTTAGAGCATGATCTATTCTCTTATATCATAGTCCTTCGTTACATCCAGGTGGTCATGGGACTCCCCACCTTATGATGCAACGTCCTCGTTTCAAGAGGTGCCTCCTGCAGATTCTAGAGGTGGCTCCTACCCCGTACTCAGGGGTTGTGCTCTGATACCAACTGTAACGACCCGCCCCCGCCTTGCACAACATTGCCCGCTTTGGCCGCCCAAGCTTGGTGGACTTCCCAATAGGTCACCCATCCCAGGATTACTCCAGGGTGAGCATGCTCAACTGTGAAGTTCCAATGAGCTTTGACGCCCGCATAGCTTTACAAGGCCTTGTGCAAGTTAGAGCATGATCTATTCTCTTATATCATAGTCCTCCATTGCATCTAGGTGGGTCATGGACTGTCACAGGCCTCCGAGTTGTCTGTCAGATGTGTTTTCAAAGGTCCTAATTTTATCTCGGCACTTTGCCGATCCGAGCCATCAACTGCCAAGATGAAATCTGAGTCGTTGATTGCTAAGATCAACTGCTTGGATGCGCCCTACAGGGCTGCCCTCCAAGACCCCTGGGTCCCATTCAATGTTGCTATAAAATTGAACTGCGAGTGGTGGAACAAAATTGGATGTCAACATGCGCTCTTTGAATTTTTGTAAGATCATGCCCATAAGATCCAGTTGTTACATGATTGGATCATATTAGTCCTGAAAGAATAAAAAAAATAATTTAGTACGATTTTGAGAAGCAACTGTTATAAAAATGCGATCGAACAAGTCTCTTTTGTTTTTTTTTTTGGCGTGAGGATTCACAGAATCAACAATTTATTCAACTGAGATTACTGTCCATAAATTATTTTATGTCAAGAACCAAAGTTTGCTTCAGTCATAAGCGAATATATTTCCTTCCATACTCCGTATGTATTTTATTATCATTTCCTCTTACATATATTCACAATAAATACTTCATACTACACTTAAAAACTCAAATGAGATACTGTTTTGACCAATCGCATTCTCCTCCATCTATAAATAAGAAAATGACACTTTGAAAACCCATCATTCACATAGCTTTACTCTTCCGAAAAACACCTTTTGTTCCTCAAAAATCTGTTTCACAAAATGCTCACAATGGGGAGTTTTCAACATCCCAAGTGGCTGTTTCTGTTTCTCCTCCATGCCTTTCTCCTATCATCAACTGCAGAATCATCCTCTTTACTCTCACGTAACGGGAGCGGTTTGATCACTGCAACTTGCAAGCGAACGAACAACTTCAACCTTTGCGTCAAAACTTTAGGAGCCGACCCCCGGAGTTTCAATTCAGATGTCAAAGGGCTTGCCAAAATCAGCCTTGAAATTTCCCTGACTAAGGCTAATCAATCACTCTACTTGGTTGGAGACCTGTTTAAGAACACCGCGGATGGTATGTTGTTTCGGGTTTTGGGTACGTGTATTGAAGAGTATAACAAAGCAGTAAGTAACTATTTACCTGCGGCACTGAGTGCTTTGCAGTCAAATGAATATGGAGCATCCAAAGCAGGTGCAGATAATGCTGCAGCAGATGCCCAGGTATGTGAACAGCAGATCTCAGGGAGAAAATTGCCGGTCGAGGATCAAACTAAGATGGTGAAGGATTTGTGCTTGGTGGCCTCAAGCATTGTTTCTACATTGCACTGATTTTGTGCTATTGTGTAATGGATCTTATGTGTGGCTTTCTTTAGTATGTCAATAGGAATGGAAAAAATGAATACCATTTTGGATTTGGAATAATATGAGAGGTTTTTGTGAAGTGAAAATATGGTACTCTCCCGTCCCTTTTTTAGTGTCGACTTTTCCATTTTGGGTTGTTTCTCAGTAAGTGTATGGATTGAAAAGTTAATGGATAAAAATTTATACAATTATTATTTTGCCCTTTTGAAAAGTTGATGGGTAAAGAGTTAATGAGTAAAATTGGAGGATAATTTTGGAAAGTGGACGTAAAAGTTGATGTGAAAAGTGTAGAGTGGAGGTAAAAGTCGATTTGAAAGGTGTAATGATGATAGCTCTTTAATAAGTTGAATTACGAAGCAACACAGTTAAAAATGGACGGAGGGAGTAATTCAATACAATCATAGGACTACTTTTATTGGTGAAAAATTGTCAAAGACAGTAACAGTGCAAAATCCACCAAAGTTTCTTTCATAAGTTAACACTGTGTTTGGAAATTGTGGAAGAGAACATAAAAGAGGAGAAAATAAGTGAGAGATGGTTGGAGAAGACCCAAATTTACATGGGTGGTTGTCGTAATGAAAGATATGAACTTGATAAACTTAGTTCAGCATATCAACAGAACAGACTAACACGAAAAATAATTCAAATCGGGCACGACGACTCAATTTTGTTGCATTTGGTTTGTCGCAATCCCAATGTAAAGAAAGATAATGAAGATAGCCGAGGAATATGCAGTGCACAAGACTCCCGCTACGGCTAGATACCACAAGGCCTGGCAAGATGTACGTACCTTTACGGGCATTTTTAGAGAGATTGTTAACGGGAGGCCTTTATGTTACAATCAATGCAACCTAACTTACCTAGGTATGAAACCATACTAAGTCATTAAATTCACCAATCTCAAGAAATGAAAATGCTACGCTCAGTTTTACAATCTGCCCTATTTTTTTCTACATCCATAAAGGGAAAACCAAATAAAAAATGGGCATCTCTTTAAGGTTTCTCTTTGTTTTCATCATTTGTTCAATCCTTGTAGCATCAAGCCATAGCTTTCCTAAAGGATTTACCATTCATGGAATACAAGGATACCAAGAGCCCAAGAATTATAACCAAGGAGAGAGTTTGATCCGAAAAACGTGCAACAAAACAAACAATTACAATCTCTGTGTCTCAACGCTGGAGTCAGACCCCAATAGTCAGAGTGAAGATTTACGAGGGATGGTTCGGATCACTCTCGTAGCGCTCAGCACCAAGGCTAACGAAACTGCTCGAGGATTTGGTGGAGCGGTAGACATTCCACTCCAAAGGCTATATCCAAAGGTGTGTTATAGAGATGTTTACCGGCTTGCTTTTAGACATATACCCAATGCAATGGGAGGTTTGGAATCAAGTAACTTTAGAGAAGTGGAAAGAGATTTAAAAAATGTGACCACAATTGCCAAGACATGTAATGGGGGTCTCGTAAAATCGGCCTCTCTCCTCTATAAGGAAAAATTCCTTGGTCTGACACAAAAAGTGATTGATCTCTCCCTCTTGGCCTTGAGCCTCTTATCTTTATTGGGGTGATGTTTAGTAATGTTGGAATTCAGCCTTGGAGATACAGGCCATTTTGTTAGCAAATAAAAAGAGAAAGGTCATTTAGTTGTTAATCTAAGTAATTTGTTGCAGTGGAGCTGAGAAAAAGCTTTTTGTTGATGTTACTGAGGATTTGATGTTATTCATCAGATGTACTGCGAACTGACCGTGGCCAAACAGGCCTTAAAGGATTTTCAGTTTTTATTCAAGGTTCCAACATAGACTTCTAGTCAACACTGTAAATCCTCTTTATTGGGTTGATATTGTTCTGTCTTTAGCAAATTCTGCTCAAGAATTTTCCCATAGAATTGCGTTAGTACTTGTCGAATTCAGCTGTGGAGATAAAAGGCCATTTTGTTAGCAAATAAAACGAGAAAGGTCTTCCGATTGTTATTCTAGTTAGTTTGTAGTAGGGGGAGCTGAACAACAGCATTTTTTTTGATGATGTTACTGAGGACTTGATGTTGTTCTTCAGTTTTACCGTGAAATGAATGTGGCCAAACAGGCCTTAAAGGATTTGCAGTCTTTATTATTAGTTTATTATTAGCTTCTTGATTCAATTAGCAGTTGGTTGGGATCAGGGAAAAAGTTTCGAAGAATGGGCCAGACCGGACCATTTTCAAGAACAATAGCTAAAGGTCGGAACCTACATAGTCGCGGCTTACTTAGCCTTGTTCACACCCTTCGCAATGAGGATGCTTGTATGGTGGCTTCGTGCATATATCACCACATAGTTTAGTTGTATTTTCTATGTATGTTCATGAATGGTATAGTGCTAATTTTCTTTTTTGGTGTTAATTAACAAATGGAATACAAAAATGAACACCTTCCCTTTGGAATAATCTTAGAGAAAGTTAAGAAAGGAATGCCAAATTTGTTTATCAACGCATAAGTTTGTGACACAAACAATCGCAATGTAAAATCGCCTCAACGTCCCATGTTCATAAGTTTGTGTAAAATGGAGAAAAAAGATTGATAAGTTATCTCGCCAAAGTATGCTTTCATAACCAAAAAAAAATAAAAAAAATGGCATACTAACTCATCCAGATCTAGAGGAGGGAAAACGTATGCAGCCTTACCTGAATTTTAGATTTTTTTTTTCCCAAACATGTTCCTCACCTGAATTCTAGAAGTTTTTCCCCAAAGATGTTCCACTAGGATGCCGACCCTAATTGATTGGACATAAGGCTCAGTCTGGTTTATATTCCACTAGGACACTAACGGCATGCCTTTACTTTATAATGAATGTAAGTTATGTAACATATGTCCTTTAATGTCGAACCTAAGTATAACTGTATAAGTCACATATACTCCTTTAATTGGTTGGTTGTAGAAAAGTCCTTTGCAGAAACAAAAAAAAAAAAAAAAATGTGGATCTATATTGTTTTCGTACTTCATTCAATCCTGATATCATCAACCCACTCTGCTACTTCGAATCTCAAGAAAGAAGACAATTTGGTGACAAAAACATGCCAGCTCACACATAACTTCACAGTTTGCTACTCCTATCTAGAATTTGACAACCGGAGTTCGAATGCAGATGTCAAAGGGCTTGCTCGGATCATTATTGAAAAAGCCCAGAGAGACGCCAACTACTCTATTGGTCTAGTCCCTATATACATTGGAGAAGAAGTTCCGTTGCGATACCCAATGGAGAAGAAGTGTAGAGGAGACTATCAAAGGCTTATGTATGAACTTTTGCCTGCTGCAATTCGCAGTTTGGACTCCAACGATTATGGAGGGGCGAAAAAGAGTGTACGAAATGCTGCTGATATTGCAAATACATGTAAAGAAGATCAACTCGTGAGGAGTGGCTACGGCTCGCTGAGAAAACATGCTAGCCGTTGGTTCAAAGCAGTGCATACTCTATGCCTAGTGGCCTTGGACATTATATCTACGTTGGGTTGATCCTCAACGTTGTGTTTCGGGTGTAATTGTTCAGTTTTGTGATGCTGTAATTGTCCAACTTTCTTTTCCTAAACTTGTGTTAGCAAATTGAAAAGAATCAGCAGTTAGTTTGATTGAATAATTGTGTTACAACTTACAAGGATGTCAGACTCAGACCCTAAAGATGTGCAAAAACTGAAAAAACAAGAACTTGCACACTCTTGTTTATTCTTAAAGGATTTACAGTTTCCCTCTCTAGATGGATATACTTTGTAGACTACAATCTTGGAAATATGAAAAAATGTAGTCCACAAATAACTAAGATGTAATGAGAGGAAAATGGAAGCATAATGACGTTTGAAGGGAAGATGTTATCTCACAACCAAAATCTGTAATGACAAACTACTGAGGCAGAGTTTATTGCGGCGACTAAAGCTTGCAAAGAGTTGCTTTGGATGAGGGGATTCCTGTAGGAATCTCCTGATCGAAAAATCAATATCTGTCTGATTGTGGCAGGTTCAAGGACTTTGGTGAAGTTTCGCAGCATTGATTTCTTTGCATTCTCGGTATTGATTTAAGCAATCACATGTAGAAAAGAAACAAGCAATCGAAAGCGAGACACAAGATATACATTGTTCCGACTTAAACAAATTGATTTATCATACTCCACAAGGTGCTGGGGGTTCCACTATGATTAGAATGATCAAGATTACAATGGGGGCTGCCCTACTTGTTCCTTTTATAGTGCAAGGCAACAAAGTATATCAGAAAACCTTAAAAACGTGCATCGGTGCTTTTTCTTGCCTCCGACCGTCCGGATGGAATTGACCACTGTCCGGACAGGCTGGTCTTCACTATAACAAAATCCATATCCACAAACATTGATTCGTTTGAGAAGAGATGAGAAAATAGCAAAACAAATCGTTGGTGAAGTAAACTTCCTCTTACATTTTCTGTACACTTCCCTTGATAGTTATTAGTACAAAATTAGCACTAGAAAAATTTCTCTTACCCTTTCTGAAAATACCAAAAAAATAAAAGAGATTGTTAGCAAATAAAAAGAGAAACGTCTTCCGATTGTTATTCTAGTTAGTTTGTTGTGTGTGTGTGTGTGTGTGTGTGTGTGTGGGGGGGGG
>JAXBDA010006321.1:0-21186 GCA_036023075.1 Gaultheria prostrata | reverse complement strand
GTGAGGAAGGTCTGATTTTCAGTGAGAGAGGGTGGAGTGTGGTGTTGGTGTTGGTGGGTGGAAGATTGGAGAGTGGGAGGAGTGAGGGAAAGTTGGTGGGGTGTAAAGGTGTATGTATTTTTGTATTGTGTGGGTGTATGTGAGTGTAAAATTATGTATGAAATGAATTTATAAAAATATAATGCTCGCGATTAAAAAGTAAACGTGCCTTAGGGTCGAATTTGTAGTAATTCGGAAGTTTTAGGGTATAAACCGTAGAAATTGCAAATTAAGGGTCCTAAGTGCAATTAGAAATTAAATAATGAAATTAAAGTAATCAAAACGAAATTAAATAATCCTAAATTTTATTAAAATTTTCGGATTATTACATTGCTAGACCGTTGGACATTTTGCAATTTGCCAAAGCGTGCATTTCGGGTGCTTCAAGCACGTTTTGCAATTTTGTGTGGTCCTGCACGACCTTGGGAACTTGAGACTCTCAATTATATAACGAACACTTGCATTATACTTCATAATATGATTGTTGAGGATGAACGAGATGAAAATCTACCACTGGATTATGAGCAAAGTGATAAAGTTCCTATTGCACAACCATCGCACGAGAACATGATCGAGCTTATGGAGTTTCTTCAACGCCATCGTCAGATCAGAGATAGGGGAACTCACTCTCTACTCCAATTGGACCTCATCAACCACCAATGGGAACTATATAGCTAGTCGTAGGGCATTTCAATTATAAATTTCAGTGTTTGAATGTCATTTTAAGTTTTTCATAAAGTTTTTATTGTGAATTCAAATTTTATTAGTGGTTGTAGTTGACAATGTAACCTGTTTGAATGTTAATGTCAATTTGTAACATGTTCTAGTAATATTATTGAGACTTCAATCTGGTAGCAAAATCAAACCCTTGGCTTACCAAACTACGCAAGACTTAATCATTCTTTACGATAACCATTCTTTTAGCACCTAAAGGTGCAGTTTTTGTACCTTAAAGTGCAGTTTCAGCACCAAAACAGTGCAGTTTCAGCGCCTAGCAGTGCAGTTTTAGCACATTAAAGTGCAGTTTCAGCGCCAAAACAGTGCAGTTTCTGCACCTGAAAGTGCAGTTTTGGCACCAAAACAGTGCAGTTTCAGCGCCTAGCAGTGCAGTTTGAACAGTTTCAGCACCTCAAAGTGCAGTTTCAGCACCTAACATTGCAGTTTCAGCCCGTAACACTGCAGTTTCAGCATACCAAATGTAATTGCTGCAGTGAAAATATGGTTTCCTGGTCTTATATTCAGCACTGAAAATATGGTTTCCAAGTCATTCTGTACATAAGAACAGTGATCGAACGAGTTTTCATGATCACGCTACGGAATACACAAGTAGTTCATCCTTCATCCTAACAGCATCTAATACAAAAGCAGTTCATCCTGCTACAAAAACAATTCATAAGATGCACAAAAGAACTTTCATCATTCACAAAATGACTTCCAAAGAGAATAGGTTGTCAAATTCTCAGTTTGGCGTTGATGGTAATACTCCTGTAGCATTGGAGTCATATCAGTTGTATTGATAGTCATGATTCTCTCTTCCTCTTTCAATTCTTCCAATCGAGTCTTGTCAGCTTCAATTCGGGTCTTTTCGGCTTCAATTCGAGTCTTTTCGGCTTGAATACCAAAAGATTTGTCAAGCGTTTCAAGCTTCCTATCACTGGCGCTTTTCCTTTGTTCTTGCATTTTATTCAATACAGCCACAATCGGAGTCGGAGTCGTCGCTGTAGAGGGATGAATCTGCGTATCTTCGCTGGTTCCTTAACACTGCAAGGAAACCTGCCATATGACATACCCTTAGCCATGCTCGTGGCCTGACTAGCTCGACTTCGCCCTAGGGCACCCCTATGTGGTATAGCCGAGCTGGTCTACCCTTACGTGGTATTCCTGACCAAGCACGTGATCTGCTCGTGCTCGTACATTTTTATGGGAAGTTGGGTTTTACCCTCTCCAATTGCTACCCAGCTTTGATCATCACCGTCGTGGAGTGATGCTTAGAGCTCATACCGTGGTGATTGATGGTTTTTTATCTCCTCTGCTGTGATGGTCCGTTGTTAGGCCTGCCAATAGGTCTGACCCTTCACATGTCCTCTCCCATCACCTGGGGAACCAAAATGCTTTTCCATTAAATGCGATGTGATATATGCCCCTTACTTGATAAGGCCAAAGGACGATTTTGGGAGACATTTTTCGTATGTCATCCCTTCTTTTTTCTCGGTTTCCGTGAGGGGGCCATCATTGCGCCATTTCAAAACAAAAACCTCTTTCCTTCCCTTATTGCTACACTTTCGTTTTCCAGAGATAGAGAGAGAAAGAGAACTGTCTCGCCATTTCAGTCGCTTTAAAGCTTCGTGTCAGCCCTAAAGTTCATCTTCTTCCTTCGTTCTTCGTCGGAAAAATTTCAAGTTTCCCCCAAATCGTCCTGTACAATCCTTATTCCCTCTTGATTTCTTTGTTCTGAGTCCCCCGTTGGTTCTTTTAGCCCCTGCCCCTTCTTCATTTAGGGTTTCCGCCATGGGTAAACTTCTAGAGCTTGTAAACTCCCCAGAAGAAATGGCAAAGTTTCGTCGGGATTTTAATATCCCCAACGACGTTCAACTTAGCATTCCAAGTCATCGTGTCCTACCTGAGCATGACCAGACCGCTGAAAAAATCCATATCCCTACTGTCTTCATAACTGAATGTGGCCTAAAATTCCCTTTAGACCCCTTTTTCTGCGAAGTGTGTGAGAGATGTAGGTTAAACCCAATGCAAATGTGCCCGAATTTTGTTCGGGTTGTTTTGGGTGTAGTTGCTCTCAACAAGGTTATAGGTTTCTCCTTGGGGTGGTTCGACATCCTTAGGCTGTATAGCATCGTTCCTACCATCGATGCCTCTTACTACCTATAGGCTAGGAAGAAGGAGCAACAATTAATCACCGATCTTCCCAACTCGGCGAGGGCGGACCAATCCAATGGTGAGTGCCAGTGGTCGGCACTAGTCGACATTAGTTCTTGCCCTTTTTGTTTTGTTTTCTTTAACCCTTTAAGTTTGTATTGTAACTCAAAATTTCAAGTTCTATTGTTGTGCAGCTTCCAACTTGGGTGCCAGCTACAGGGTTGATCACAGCCAATTGCACCGCGACTAGATCGCCCAAGCGCTCCTCTTCAACGTGTTGACACCGGATTTTGCCCCACCCCTATTTTCTTCAAATCAAGCTAATGATGTCGACGTCCCCAAAGGAGAGATGCCCGGCCATCAGAAATCAAAAACAACTTTACCGTGCAGAACACGCGATTCCCGGTAAAGGTAGACTGGCACGATAAATCTACCGATGCCACGAAACTCAATTTCCAAATATCATTTATATCTAACATCTACATGTGCATAGCTTGGATGACAAGCATGCCATTTCAGGAGGCCACAATCCTCCCTTCATACATCTTACAGAAAACAGCTCCTAGAAGCTTGTTTTTGGACCTACCGGCCAACTATATCACCAGGACATCCAATCAAGCATCAGACCGTTGGATGTACTCATCTCAGCATTAAAAAGTGACTGGTTCAAGTCGCGTTAAGATCGGACAATGATAGACCATTGAACCATCACTCCTCCTGTGCCCCTACCTAGTAAAAACCGACAAACAGGGCCAGAAGATCCAGGTTTTACCTGTATGACTCCAAACTTCACCAAACTTCATATTTAAGTTTGATGTGATGAAAGTTAGTCTCACGACAAGTATCGGGCAATTCCGAGCCCGTTTGATATTTTCCGGCACACAACGCTTCCCGAGAAGGCCGATTCCATGATCATGGACATCGAGACCCAATTCTCAAGATCTAAACCATTGAAAATTAATTTCACCATTCTGAAGTTCCCTGTAAAATTTCAGGTCAATCAGACTTCGTTTGATCATCCGATCCCTTGCAGCACTCTGATTCAACCAAAAGCCGGACGATCGCATTTCTCTATCTTCGGAGCATAATGTGGAAAATGGATGTCGCCATGACGCTCAGAGCACCTCAAAACCTTTAGGATACCTCCCTGGACGTCATTAGGTCAAAGGACTACACGTGAATAAGGACAAGCTGGGGTTGCACCGCACAAAGCGGTGCAAACCCCATTGGCTCCCATAGAATAGGCACCAATTTCAAGGCAGCCTATGGCTGCCCTCCACCTCAAAATTGGCGCCTATGGAATAGGCTCCACCCCCCAATATAAATATGAGAAGCATTTCCTTCATTCAAGACACCTTCCAGCCCTCTCAACTTCTCAGGTCATACCGATCAGTTTGAGAATTCTTCAGCCGACGGGTGGAAGTCTAGCTTAGGCGGTAGCTCTGCCGAATTTTCCTCAGAAAGGAACCTCAGTAGTTAGAGTTGCGCCGAAGTTCTGCCAGATTCCCCAGGTGGAATCTCGGGATATATATACTACGCGGAAGCTCTGCCGGTTTTTCTCCGAGAAGAAATACCGGTAGTCAGGGCTTAGCTAAAGTTCTGTCCAAGTCCTGACTCCAGATCCCCTAATCCTGTTGTTACTCAGTCCGAGTTTCGCCTCCAGATCCTCCAATCCTGTCGTTACGTTGCCCGATTTCCAGTTCAGAATCAGCCAGTTTCTGCCCAAGGCTATAGCCGATTTTTCGGGCGATTTAATACGTCTGATTCTCTACCCGGGGTTCGAACCGGGAGTCTGTAAGTAAAACGGAATGATCGTTTGCTTATTTGCTTGCTTTTCAGCATGTAGGAATCACATTTTGAACTGTACTGGCCCGACAGCTGTCCAGGCCAACCCTGCGTCCAAACCGGACGAATTAATACCGCATATTCATAGTCAGTCAGTACCTTATCCAATGAAATGAATCTAAGAATAAACGTATGCTGTCGTTGTGCACTGCGTCAGTCTCGTTAGGGTTTTGCGGCGAGGAATACCAAAAGACTATCACAATGGCGTACGCACCAAAGGGGTTTGGTACTTCAAACGGGTCCATTGCGAGACTTTACCATCACCTCTAGGTCTTTTCTGTATCTTCTGAGATCGCTATAACCTTGACCTGACTAGCCATCCGAGCAGTCGTACAGAACAACTAAAAAACAGAGCAATCGGGATCAAAGCCTAGGAATATTATCTGAACTGTAGACCTGCCTTAGGGTACCCAGTTGTGCTGTCCGTGAGCTCCGAAAAGCTGGACCATTTATCATTTTTCACTATTCATGCTATTTACACTGTATTCTGTGTGTATTTTCAGATAATGACCAGCATGCCAAGAGTCGTAGGGTCCGTCTTGACTTTGTTCCGGATCCGCAATTAGCTTCTCCCCAAAATGACCAAAATACCCTTGAGTCTATCCTAGGGTTACCTCCATGTGAAAATTACCAAAATACCCCTGTGTCAATACCAGGGTCAGCTCCATGTCCAAATTACCAAAATACCCTTCCACTATGCCCAGAGTCAGTCCAGGCTAGGATTTTGACACGGGAACCTCCCGGCGCCCGCCGACAGTTATCCGGACCCCCGAGACGAGTTTTTACTTATTTTTACCAAAATACCCCCTCGAACTTCGAAAATCTATTTTCGACATATAAACTATACTGGGAGCGACCCGGGACCATTTTTCAGCCCTGGGTGGCAAAATTCAACTTTTTACTATAAAGTAAATTGAGTCAACTGTACTAACTTTTACTAACTAAAACTGTACCGGATACTTCCCGGGGCCCACCGTCGGCCAAGAATAGCGTTCGGATGAGATTTTTATAACTTTTCATTATAAAAGCTATTGTATTTTTTATAACCATTTTAACTATTCAAAACCGTACCGGATACTTCTTGGGGCCAACTGTCGGCCCAAAATGGGCTCGGACGAGATTTTTACAACTTTTCAAACGGACGTATATAGCTTCTCCCCAAAATGACTTTGTTCCGGATCTGCAATTAGCTTCTCCCAAAAATGACCAAAATACCCTTGAGTCTATCCTAGGGTTACCTCCATGTGAAAATTACCAAAATACCCCTGTGTCAATAACAGGGTCAGCTCCATGTCCAAATTACCAAAATACCCGTCCACTATGCCCAGAGTTAGTCCAGCCTAGGATTTTGACATAGGAACCTCCCGGCACCCGCCGATAGTCATCCGGACCCCCGAGACCAGTTTTTACTAATTTTTACCAAAATACCCCCTCGAACTTTGAAAATCTATTTTCGACATATAAACTATACTAGGAGCGACCCGAAACCATTTTTCAGCCCCGGGTGACAAAATTCAACTTTTTACTATAATGTCAATTGAGTCAACTGTACTAACTTTTACTACCTAAAACCGTACCAGATACTTCCCGGGGCCCACCGTCAGCCAAGAATAGCGTCCAGATCAGATTTTTATAACTTTTCATTATAAAAGCTATTGTATTTATTATAACCATTTTAACTATTCAAAATCGTACCGGATACTTCCTGGGGCCCGCTGTCGGCCCTAAATGGGCCCGGACGAGATTTTTACAACTTTTCATACGGACGTATATAGCTTCTCCCCAAAATGACTTTGTTCCGGATCCGCAATTAGCTTCTTCCCAAAATGACCAAAATACCCTTGAGTCTATCCTAGGGTTACCTCCAT
Source organism: Gaultheria prostrata (assembly GCA_036023075.1). Taxonomy (NCBI): domain Eukaryota; kingdom Viridiplantae; phylum Streptophyta; class Magnoliopsida; order Ericales; family Ericaceae; genus Gaultheria; species Gaultheria prostrata. The sequence goes on along the minus strand of JAXBDA010006321.1, from coordinate 14,563 downwards.
GTCAAAATTACCAAAATACCCCTGTGTCAATACCAGGGTCAGCTCCATGTCCAAAATACCCTTCCACTATGCCCAGAGTTAGTCCAGCCTAGGATTTTAACACAGGAACCTTCCGGCGCCCACCGATAGTTATCCGGACCCCCGAGACCGATTTTTACTTATTTTTACCAAAATACCCCCTCGAACTTCGAAATTCTATTTCCGACATATTAACTATACTGGGAGCGACCCGGGACAACATTTCAGCCCCAAGCGGCAAAATTCAACTTTTTACTATAAAGTCAATTGAGTCAACTGTACTCATTTTTACTACCTAAAACCGTACCAGATACTTCCCGGGCCCACCGTCGGCCAAGAATAGCGTCCGGATGAGATATTTATAATTTTTCATTATAAAAGCTATTGTATTTTTTATAACCATTTTAACTATTCAAAACCGTACCGGATACTTCCTGGGCCCGCTGTCGGCCCTAAATGGGCCCGGACGAGATTTTTACAACTTTTCATACAGACGTATATAGCTTCTCCCCAAAATGACTTTGTTCCGGATCCGCAATTAGCTTCTCCCCAAAATGACCAAAATACCCTTGAGTCTATCCTAGGGTTACCTCCAGGCCAAAATTACCAAAATACCCCTGTGTCAATTCCAGGGTCAGCTCCATGTCCAAATTACCAAAATACCCTTCCACTATGCCCAGAGTTAGTCCAGCCTAGGATTTTGACACGGGAATCTTCTGGCGCCCACCGACAGTTATCCGGACCCCCGAGACCGATTTTTACTTATTTTTACCAAAATACCCCCTCGAACTTCGAAAATCTATTTCCGACATATAAACTATACTGGGAGCGACCCGAGACAACATTTCAGCCCAGGCGGCAAAATTCAACTTTTTACTATAAAGTCAATTGAGTCAACTGTACTCACTTTTACTACCTAAAACCGTACCAGATACTTCCTGGGGCCCACCGTCGGCCAAGAATAGCGTACGGATGAGATTTTTATAACTTTTCATTATAAAAGCTATAGCATTTTTTATAACCATTTTAACTATTCAAAACCGTACCGGATACTTCCTGGGGCTCGCTGTCGGCCCTAAATGGGCCCGGACGAGATTTTTACAACTTTTCATACGGACGTATATAGCTTCTCCCCAAAATGACTTTGTTCTGGATCCGCAATTAGCTTCTCCCCAAAATGACCAAAATACCCTTGAGTCTATCCTAGGGTTACCTCCATGTGAAAATTACCAAAATACCCCTGTGTCAATTCCAGGGTCAGCTCCATGTCCAAATTACCAAAATACCCTTCCACTATGCCCAGAGTCAGTCCAGCCTAGGATTTTGACACGGGAACCTCCGGGCGCCCGCCGACAGTTATCTGGACCCCCGAGACCAGTTTTTACTAATTTTTACCAAAATACACCCTCGAGCTTCGAAAATCTATTTTCGACATATAAACTATACTGGGACCCGGGACCATTTTTCAGCCCCAGGCGGTAAAATTCAACTTCTTACTATAAAAGTCAATTGAGTCAACTGTACTCACTTTTACTACCTAAAACCGTACCGGATACTTCCCGGGGCCCACCGTCGGCCAAGAATAGTGTCCGGATGAGATTTTTATAACTTTTCATTATAAAAGCTATTGTATTTTTTATAACCATTTTAACTATTCAAAACTGTACCAGATACTTCCTGCGGCCCGCTGTCGGCCCTAAATAGGCCCGGACGAGATTTTTACAACTTTTCATACGGACATATATACTGCGTTCCGAACCTATTTTTCGGCCATGTAGCCGCCTGAATATCATCCCTGAACTCCCGTTGACTGTAGGCACCCCCGAAAACCTATTTTTCAATATATCCCTAGCGAGTCGTGTAGTCAAACCTGACCTGTCTCGAGTCTCGGAATCTTCCGAAGATGTCCCGGAGTTTCCGCGTTGTGTATACCTCATGCTTTTGTAACCGCCGGAGTCTGATATCGTCCTCCTTGTACGGTAAAAATGCCTCCATATTCCACTGGTGCGAATCCCCAGCGATAATTAACTTTTTTAGAATTTCATATGTATGCCGGAACTACGCGAGACCTGATTTCTCCTGAGGCCGGAGAATACGTAGGCAGCCGGAACACGGCTCGGTCCCGATTTTAAAAACCTTTTTATCTGTTTGAACTACGTGATGACCTGATTCTCCTAAGACCGGAGATACGTAGGCAGCCCAGAGACCGGGCTCGGTCCAAACAAATCTTTTGTATCTATTTTCCCTTTCAGTTGTAAAAGTCTCCTGGATTGTAATGTAATTTATTTTCATACAGACCATCGTTTTTATTGTATGTACATATGTTGTAACAAATTCTCATTCGCTCATGTTGAAAAAGTCTGTTCGGAGTGCCAAAAGGGCGGGGTAGGGTGCTCCGGCTTCCCTACACGCAACGGTGAATTACCGGACCTTTTCTTTTCTAAAATCGCAGACCAAAAAAAAAATTGAGTCATCTTCATAAAACAAAATCGAGTCTCCAAACCTGAGGCATTTCTATCAAACAAAACCGGGTTCTTAAGCCCGAGCTTTTCCTATCAAACAAGACCGGGTCCCAATACCTGAGATATTTCTAAACAAATTTTTCCTATGGTGACTTGACACACCGAGAATTATGTCAAGTGGCGACTCTAAGTTATTTTCATTAATAACAAACATGGCTCAATCACAGCTGTAAAACCCGTGTTTTTACAAAACCACGTCGCATTGAATACCACTTGGATCCATCGGCCATCACATTCTCCCACACCCTTCATTCGGTGTGGCGGGGGCGATCGAAATCCAGAGCGCAACAGCTGGCGGCTTTGCTGGGGACTTTGATAATTTCAGCTCTAAGACTTTTTCAAAACGTGAGCGAATGAAAAATTGTGACCATTATAACCTTTCCATACATTTACCTGCATATTGTCTGTCGTCTGTTTTGGCAGGGCATTTGCGCCCTAATGGACCATATAACCCCAAAGGGTTTTGCGCGCTTCTGCCTAGATAAATACCCCAATGGGTTTGCATATGATGTGGCATGACATCCTTCTGTTCACACACTAAGCACGCATGTTGCACTTACAAACCCTCTTATCTTAATCTCCATTCTTTTTTACAACTTTAAACCAGTGTCAGTCCTAGTCGGAGAAGCGGTAAGTAGGTGTGCGCTAGCAAGCCACTTGACTTGTTCGCACATCAGCCGAGTCTTTTCCACTCGACCCACGTACCAAAGATGGCACTCGAGAAGCAACCTTTACAGCTGGCCGTGGTGAGCCGGAGGTATATCGGGTTGGGAGCCTATTGAAACCGCCGACGGATGAAAAACTCCGGCCGGTATAGGATTGCATCAGCCAAACCCCCATGATTCATGTAGTAGCCGTTATCGGCCATATCTGCTTACTTTTTGTATTTAGGAACAGAAACAGGAAGGATGTTGACATTTACTGCTTTACATATACTGTTCATGCTCCTCGATAGGCATTCCGGCAAGAGTCTTAGTCACTCAAGCCACTTGCGCCCATGTGTGCGCCCTACCTAGAGTCGAGACTTTGTTAGGGTCGTCTCATAGGAAACACGTCTCCGAGTCTCATGCATTTCATTCCGGGAGTAGCACGCATGCTACTCCCCGCCCTCAGATCAAATTGTATGCATGTCCCCACAACTGATCATGGTTGTGGAGACCAACGTCATTTGAGGGCCTATATCATACACTGTTGCTTTTTTTCAGACCGTGTCTGTCGTTTGTCTAGGAGCATTCCCTTGTCCGTGCTCTGCCCCGTTGTAGTGTCGGACCCTCAGCTTAGGTCCATGTCATCATATCTAGTCTAGGGGCATTCCCCTGTTTGGGCTCTACCCCATTGTTGTGTCGGACCCTCAGTCTAGGTCCATGTCATTATCATTAGTCTAGGGGCATTCCCCTGTCTAGGCTCTGCCCCATTGTTATGTCGGACCCTCAGTTTAGGTCCATATCATCATGTCCAGTCTAGGGGCATTCCCCTGTTCGGGCTCTGCCCCGTTGTCGCATCGGACCCTCAGTTTAGGTCCATGTCATCGTATTTAGTCTAGGGGCATTCCCCTATCTGGGCTCTGTCCCGTTGTCCTGGCTTGTTTAACCCACGCCGTTAGGCTGTCCGTTTTTAATCGCACAGTTGAGTCTTCAGTCTCGTAGTCTGCCCTTGTCTGGGCCCGAGTCTGCTTTCCATACCTTTATGCATAAGTGTCCATTCATTCATGCATTCATCAATTTACTAGTGTCTTTCAGGACTAACAAGCTGGTCTTTTTCTTTTTCTCCCATTCGAGGCATTTTTGCTGTTTATCCTTGACAGGAATTTAAGTCCAAACTCAAATTCAAATTCTAATGTGAATTTCGGATTCTATATTCTGAAAGATAGCTTCCTCAAGTTTCATCCGGAGTCCGATTATCACCAGATCTCAGGCCCAGCTTTCAATGAATCCAGACACAATCACCCCGAGACAGGATGACATCCCACAGGACGATGACCAATATGCTACGAAAGCGGACATGGATCTCATGTACCGCCATTTCGACCAACACATGGGAGCCATACAACATCTTACTGATACGGGTGCACCAACAGGGGCTGCAGGGTTTCAACCCAACATTATTCCGCCTAGAGAACAAATTAATATCCCTACCGGAGGTGTGGTGGTTTCCCCTCCACCACAACCAGATGGTGGCTTATTCCAACAAGGACAGCCGTAACACCAAAACCCCTCAGTCGAGGGGGAATCATCAGGACCTGCTTATACTCCACCAGCCCCTACTATCGATGCCGGAGTAACCCAGAAACTCCACAGCTTGGAAGAAGCTGTGAAAAACATGCAGGAAACGAACGGTATAATCAGTACCAATATGGACGAACTATGCTTCTTCTCTAACTTACAGTTTCCCCCGAAGTTCAAAATGCCGGATTTCTCCAAATTTAGCGGGACCGGGGATCCCAAGATCCATTTGCGGTTGTATGCCGGTGCCCTCTGTGGGTACGGGCAGAATAATGAACTGCATATGCAATTGTTTCAACATAGCCTCACTGGGTCCGCTCTACAATGGTTTGCCCGCCTTGACTTAAAAAGCATCCGCACTTGGTCAAAGCTGTCAAATGCCTTCCTTACCCAGTACCGCCACAATACGAACGCCGGAGTCACACAGATGACCCTGAGTGCCCAATCCAAGAAAATCAATGAAACATTCAAGGAATATGCCGTTAGGTGGAGGGATATGGCCTCCTAGTTAGAGGTCCAGATGCCTGAGAAGGAAGCAGTCCAGACTTTCATCAATACTTTAACAAAGATCTACTTCGATAAGCTTTGCTCTCACGTGGGGAGAACCTTTTCCGAAGTAATTTCACAAGGGGAGATCATAGAGGCCGGTCTGAAATCTGGTAGACTTGTAAATTCTTATGTTCATGTCATGGGGAGCACAACGGAGAGCAGCATATCATTCGTACAACCGATGGGTCTGATGGTCCCTCAGCAGTAGAACCAAACAGGCAGAACTACTAGAACCTCTAGAACCTTTAGAGTTCTGCCTACATCTAGAACTGAGGCATTTCGGCGCCTCCAACATGAAGGAAAAGTAGCACCAGTAACTGCTAGGCCTCCACTAAGAAAGCGGCCAACACGATACAATCCAAATGCCCGATGCCTATACCATTCGGGAGAAGAGGGGAACGATACCGAAAAGTGTCAGGTTCTCCTTCACAGAATCCAAGATTTGATTGATGACAATGAGTCTATCAAAGGCATCATAGTCAGCAGTACAATATTGAATCCAGGGAGTATCAACATGAGCAACTATGAGTACAAGGATTCTGATAGTTCTATTCTTCTTTTGGGGAATCTCCCTCCTGAAATATGCCAGGACTTTATTCTGGGGATAACACACTGTAGACAGCCCAATTTTGATGACTTGTGCATCCTCGATGATGAAAAAGAACACGAAATATACCTCGGAGCAGTCCCTTGGGTCAAACGGGTCAAAAGAACCAAAACCCCAAAACCACCTGAACCGCACGGCTTCATTTCCCAAACCGTACGGCTTAAAATTCCACCAACACCGTGTGGTGTAGTTATATGCACCGTGCGGTCCATCTTTGTGCACCGTACGACACCTTGTCCCATCCCGCGAATCCCGGCTCTGTTTTTGCAACTCGAAATCTGGGTTTCGTAACACGGTATCGCCTACTCGTAGCTCACTTTCTTGGCGTACGAATCTTGCTCATGGAGGGAACACACGACACCCCTTTGCTCATATATACTCATTTCCTTCGAATAAGTAAGAGAGAGTTGAAAAGACCCACGTACCAATTCCGAGCAGAAATTCTCTCAACCGTCCTCTCGTTACTCCGTCAAAATCATTTCTGATTAAAACCATACAACAAATCTTTGCTTCCATAGCCTATAATAACCATTTCCAGTTTCCAAGCCGATCTCTTTGATCTTTACCAAACAAACCCAGAGGTATAACATTCGTGTTCAAAAGGTAGCGTTCGTTCTCCGAGGGGACTCTACCAAGTCAGAGGAGAGCTCTGTAGCTCCTTCTCAAGCTTGGAAGAGCATTTTCAACAAATCTGAACCTCTCTAATCGTGCATTACGCAACTCATTTTGGTTGTGGAAATGCCGCTCGTACGTGGAGGTACATTTCTTCGCTACAATTTCTCTTAAAGTCTTTCAAAATCGTCAAAAAGTCACATTTTTCACAAACAAACAAAGAAAACAGAGGCCCTTTTCATTCTGACAAAAATCAATTTTTCATGCTCTGTTTCGGGTTCTGATGCTCTGTTTTGGGGAAAAACTTACATACCTCTTATTACACTGACCCCCCCTTGGCTTTTGATTGTTACTATTACATCCCCTCATGTTATTTATTATTTCGATTAAATATTTATTTATGCTTTAAATGTTTTGTTGCATTACTTGTTTATTTAAATATGTCATTTTATTGCATTGCTTGACTTGTCACTGTTATTTATTTCTTTAGAATAATTATTTACTGTTTATGTGAATAAAGTTTTCATTAAAATCTTTTCAGAAAAATCCCACAAATATTTAGTAGAGACCGGAAAATTCCGGGCACGTGGGGTGCATTTTTTTGAACAAAACCTTCCCCGCGGGTAACCTGGCTCCCGAACCCAAATCTCTATTTTTCGCAGACCGAACCCTTTTTCAGCAGCACAAAAAGAGTCATTATTTTTCTAAACGGTTCCTCGGGTACCTAACATTTTCCAAAAATTAAATCCCGGGTGGTGACTCTAAATTTTCTTTTTTTTCCAGATCGCCCTTTTTCAAAACAACATTCAAGAGCGTGGCACCGTCCACACACCCGCTCATTAGCTTATAGGGCTTCCCGACCAGGAAATCGTCGTACAATCACCGACGACACTACTTGAAGGGGAAATGATGATCATCGCTCTCGATCATGGAAATGCCAATCAGGATGGCACTTCAGACGATAAGGACCAAGAGGATTACTCTCTGTATCCGGGTAATCACCCGATTCATGATCCCTTCATGAAAAGCGAAGATGATGACTACGTCACCAAGGATTCCAATGATGAAATGGAAGGATTTGACGAAGATGATGATTCACATCCGGGATTTGATATTAATGAATGGATAAATGACTATGAGGCAATGGCTGATGAGGATGTCCAAGCCCAAGAATTTGTGGAGGAGTATCATCTTGTTGTGACAATGAAAGAAGACACGGGGGATGCCAACATAGCTGGGATGATCGATCAGATGGATCCGTAAATCTTTATAGGGCCTCCAGAGACGGTGATACAATTTCAGAAGAACATTACATCCAAAGATGGGAGTAATGCCTTCATATGCGCCACAGAGGGAGATATTATTCCCTTTGGGTCTTTCCCCATCGAAATGTTCAAAGCAAATCTTGATGACCAGCTCCGCAATGCAAGTGAAATGATCACTCATGCCGAGGACCTACGCCGTGATGGGAATGCAATGGTCGCTCGTGCTGAGGACCTACGCCGTAATGGGTTTGCGATAGTCACACACGCTGATATTATCCAGACATGGCTGGATAAATTATCAGTTGTCCAATCCCGATACCAGGTCCACCCAAGCAATCCGGATATACCGCTTGGTGATCTTATCGACTCATCTTCGAATACGGTTCAGGGTCGGTGCAGCTAATCTTTGGGAGTGACGAACAACACCCCCCATCAACCAAAAACCCACAAACCACTGAGGAAGTTTACTGCCCATTCCATTTCTCATGCGGAAGCATTTCACACCCTTCGACAGCAGGGGAAGCTGGAGCAGATACCAATTAGGTCCCTGAAGCACAATTCGCCGAGTTGGTACAAGCCTAATGCCACATGTATATATCACTCTGGGGAAGCGGGGCATGACGTGGAGAATTGCTATCCTCTTCAACACAGAATCCAAGATTTGTTTGATAATGGAAGCGCCGAGGTCACCATTAAGGACGTCGGTATCTCTTCTGGTACTCGGTAGAGCACCGTGGCAAGTCACCTCTACCCCTTTCTTTTTGTTGTGTGCTCCTTGCCTATCTAGCACACAATACTATTTTGCTTATATTTATGATATGATTTATGTTTGAGTTATGCGTGTATTGTGTAGAACCTATATGTTATATGAATAAAATTGGAGAAAATGTCCCAAAAACTATGTGTATGCTTCATTTTCCTCCGGTCAGAATTGCTTTCTCTTTCAAAAAAAAATTAGGAACAATAGGCTTCCTCGTCTTGAATCTCCTGATATCACTGTTCTATAAATCCTCTGAAAATGGCTTGAAATCCAAGTACGACCCAAGTAAGATATGACATGCCTCGTTAAGAAAAATCATTCGCACGAGATATTCACGAATGGAAACACGCGAGGTACATTTGACTTTGCATCAAACATTGAAGACATAAGGACGTGCTGCGTGCACCAGCCAAGAAGATCCGGGTCACAACCATTCACAGCACGGGCACAGATCCAACCAATGCCGTCTCCTCCGAGGCCTCTAACGGTCATACCTTATCCTAATGACCCTCAACCACTCCGCCGAACGAGTCGAGACATTAGGAGTATAAAAGCAACCAACCCAAGGCATGTAGACGGTCGTACAAAAGATGATTGACACCCACAAGGATTGGCATGAGAAGTTTTTCTTCAAGCCGATGGCACATGGAATTACTGTCGCAACCACTACTGAAGTTATTCTTGAACACACGGCAAAGAGGCCATCTTACAGAGATTGAGACCACATCACCCTGAGTCTCAATGGAAGCAAAAATTGATGACTCTAAATGGATTCAGAGCCATCACACTCTGAAAAGGGTAGCAACAACCAACCACTCATAGAGTCACTAGAGAAGAATCAGCAAGAAGGCCAGGACCTGAATATTCACAGAGGAGCATTTCGTTCTGAAGAAGAACCTCTCCATCCAAGACGAAATGCAAAGAGGAGTTCCCTGTCCATTATCAACTTTGAACCTGTTAGCACTACTTTGTGTAGTACTACTTTTTATGTGAGCAGAAGAAATAGTCAAATTCACACAGAAGCATTTCACGAATATACTCATTGATCGGTCAACCACCGAGTCATAAATCAATCAAGGAGAAAAATTCGATATCTGCCAAGATGATCTCTGAACGCTGGAGAGAAAAAGAATGCACAAACTCATTCAGAATTTTCAAACTCATTCAGAATTTTCAAGCATTCTCCATGAACAAGTCAGAAATCACAAAGCCTTTTCAAGTCAGAAACTTCAAGGCTTATCCAGAATGGATTAGAATTTCAAATCTTTTCCGCGACGAATCAGAAGTCCCAAGGACTTTCCGCCCAGGAGGACGAATTTTGGCATTTCAATGCTCACACGACGAGTTTTACCGCACTTAGGACAGTGCGCAGATATCATAATACATCACATCTCCCAAGCAACCCAGGCCAGGGGAGATTTCCAAAAAAAAAAACAAAAAAAAAAAAAAAACAAAAAAAAAAAGGAAAAAGAGGAAAAAAGAAGAAAAGAAAAACAACCACAGCAAAAAGTTTCATTTATCGACCCTATCGGCACAACACCAGTAGAATACATCAGAGCTACTTCACTGACACGACATCAGTAGAAGACATTATTCAGATCTACTTCACCGGCACGATATCGGCAGAAGATATCATTCAGAGATTCGCCAACATGGCATCAACAAAAGACATCATTTGGAATCACACAGCTTCAAGCGCATTGGCTAGTATTCCGATTGAGAGATATTTAAGGAGGGATTAAGACAAGTGATATCATGAGACAAGCCATAGATGCACTATCTTTCCTTCTCCATTTTTAAAGAGAAATCTATTCTGCTTTATACGAAAATCCTGCTTACACTGAGTTGCTATTCATATAATTATATTTTCTACTCAACATTGTATGACTTGCGTGCATCATATCCAGAATATATGTGAAATATGTCATCTGCAGATGGTAAGAGTTCACTAAAAGGAACTTTGCTAAGGAAGCAATGAACTCCATGGCAATCATCAACCCAGCTATTTTTCCCAGCTATATCAAAGTCATTACAAAACCTTCCTCTGCACGGCTCTCTTCAACTCTTGCCGCTGGAAGTTCTTATTATTATCAACTTGCAATAATTCACAGTGGTCGACCGACAGCTCGACCAACCCTTCTCAAAATCTTGCCTCAATCTTCGAGGACTTCACGGGGTAGAAATCCCTCAACTTTCTATGCTCTCGTGACAGCGCGCAGCTCTGCCATGACATATTTGATTCACAATCCAGCATATTGGTGCCCAGATGGCTTACCAGATAACCTTTTTCAATTACTCTTCAAGAACACGGATATACCACAACTATCCGTGAATGATCAAGAATGGGCGATAGATTCGCCGCAAAGGAAGCGACTCTTCCTTACAACCAGCCATGCTTTTTGCAGACGGAACACCTGGATAGAAGGATTGTTCCAAAGGATTTGAGATACCGCATCTCCCTATTTATAACTCAGGAAAGTCCCCACAAGATGGTTCAGAAGTTTCCTTCACAAGTCCGGTCAGCCGAAGGCTGAGAATGCACCCTTCCCGAAGGAAACGGGGGTATTTCATCAATCGTCTTTTCAACAAATCTGTATATCATTCCTCAACCGAGGGAAGGTTCAGGATTTAATCATCCTCATGGAGTCGAAGCCGCAAAGGTACGTTTCTTCTCTGACGATCAAAGCTATTAACATATTTCTATCTTGCCAGACAGTAGGCAGGTTTCTCATTCAAATTCAACGAGAGGGAGAATCCCCCGACAAACATCCATTATTGGGATCTCAGCTTGAACGGTAGCGGATTTTGGGATTTCAGCTTGAACTGTAGGTAGGTCTCGGACTCACTTCGCACGGTAGAAGGGTCCACATTTTGAGAACTCAGCTCGAACGGTAGGCAGATCTCTAAGGATTTCAGCTCGAACAGTAGACAGATCTCGGACTCGCTTCCGACGGTGGAAGGGTCCACATCCAATTTATTTTAAGATTTCAGCTCGAACGGTAGGCAGATCTCGGGATTTCAGCTCGAACGGTAAGTAGATCCCGGACTCGCTTCGCACGGTAGAAGGGTCCACATCCAATTTATTTAGAGATTTCAGCTCGAACGATAGACAGATTTAGAGATTTCAGCTCGAACGGTAGGTAGATCCCGGACTCGCTTCGGACGGTAGAAGGGTCCACATCCAATTTATTTTGAGATCTCAGCTCGAACGGTAGGCAGATCTCCGGATTTCAGCTCGAACGGTAGACAGATCCCGGACTCGCTTCGGACGGTAGAAGGGTCCACACATCCAATTTATTTTGAGATCTCAGCTCGAACGGTAGGCAGATCTCGGGATTTCAGCTCGAACGGTAGGCAGATCCCGGACTCGCTTCGGACTGTAGAAGGCTCTACATCCAATTTATTTAGAGATCTCAGCTCGAACGGTAGGCAGATTCCGGACTCTCTTCGAACGGTAGAAGAGTCCACATCCAATTTATTTAGAGATCTCAGCTCGAACGGTAGGCAGATCTCGGGATTTCAGCTCGAACGGTACGCAGGTCCCGGACTCGCTTCGAACGGTAGAAGGGTCCATATCCAATTTATTTTAAGATCTCAGCTCGAAAGGTAGCAGATCTTGGGATTTCAGCTCGAACGGTAGGTAGATCCCGGACTCGCTTCGCACGATAGAAGGGTCCACAATCAACAAACATTTTTAGAATATTTCAGACTCGCTTCGCACGGTAGAAGGGTCCACAATCAATAAACATTTTGAGCATATTTCAGACTTGCTTCGCACGGTAGAAGAGTCCACAGTCAACCAACATCTTAAAGTTATTCGGACTTGCTTCGCACGGTAGAAGAATCCACATTTCCAATCATCTCTTGTCGGGTAGGAGCGGTAGGCAATTCATTCAACTTAGTTATGGACTATGCTGAAGCAGTAAGCAAATCCCCAACTCATCGTCGAACGGTAGAAGAACTCTCCAAACATTAATCAATGCAAAACAGGTTTAATCTGCCCGATGGTAGGCATGGTTCATTCCCCCCTTTTATCTATGACTCGCATGGTTTCCACTTAAAAGAAGTGATGAATCCTTATTTTGTCCCAAGTGTGGCAAAATCTAACTTTTCTTTCAAGCTTTGTTTGCTGCAGGCAAGCTCCACCAAACAAAGAGGGAGAGACGGTGGAGTGATTTTATTTAAGGGTTTGGTTGAAATGTATTTGGGGCTGGGAGTCTTGAGGCATGTATATATATTTATATATCCGGTTCGGTTCGGTTCACTTAAAAAACCCTCCGAACCGGTTTTTAAAAATTATTGTGTCCGCAAACCGGACCGAATCGGCTAATCAAAAAATGGAAAAACAAAATCCCGGTTCGGTTCGGTTCTTGTGTTCGGTTCGGTTCGGTTCTTTGTTTTTAATTTTCACCCCTAGTTGACGGAATGGCTTTCATCTTATGCATCCACGTCCTCCCTATAATCACGTTATAGGAGGATGGTAGGTCTACCACCAAGAAATCCGTCTTGAGCACCGCTAACCCTGCTCGGATGGGTAGGGTAACCTTCCCCATGGGCCATACAGGATGTGCACTGAAACAGACCAACGGGGTCATACTATTTTGAAGGCATTTTACTAGTAGATTCATCTTTCTGAAGGTGTCATAGTACATGATCTCGATGCTCGCCCCCTGATCCACCAGGATTTTCTCAACATCGTATTCCCTAATTCGTAGGGTGATGACTAGCACGTCATTGAGCAGAACAGTGATGCCGGCCAGGTCTTCATCTGAAAAGGTTATTGGAATCTCCATCACTCCCTCTTCCCTTGGCCTCTTCTGGCCGACCTTTAAGACTTGCTTGGCCTGGTCGTTCAACCTACGAATGTGTCTGACTACGTTGCTTGTATAGGGGGTTGCCAATCCATGTATCATTTGGATGGTCTCCTTTGGATTCTTTTCGCAATCCAGGTCTTCTTCTTGTTCGATGCATTACTGGTCGTTTGCAAGAACTCTTTTAGGTGTCCCTCGGCCACTTTCTCATCCAAGAACTTCTTGTATTCTGCACAGTCTTCAGTCATGTGCCCCCAATCTCGGTGGTAACTGCAATGCTGATTAGTACCCCTTCCTTTTTGTGGGTTCCCAGTCATCTTAGGGGGTCTTCTGAACCAGGGCTGGTGCTTAATTTGGTATAGCATCTTATAGATTGGGATGTTGAACGTTGTCAGGATACTGAAGTAGGACTTGGGATCTGGGGCTTCCTTCTTGCTTGACCCATAGCCCTTCTTGCCAGTGGTGTACTCCTTCTTGTACACTTTCGACTCCAAGGATTTTCTTTGGGGGGGGGGTTGGAGCCGTCCTGAAATGATCTTTCCTCCGAATCGGATGATGTCATCCTCAACCCGGGCATGCTCCTGGATACGCTCCATTACTTTGGCTACGGTTTTGACTAGGTGCATAGTGAGTGATTCTCGTAACTTACTATGCATGGGCAAGCTAGTCTTAAATGTGGCCAAGGCGTATTCCTCACTGCAATTTTCAATCTCGTTGAAAGTCTCCCAATATCTCTTGGAGTAGTCCTCTATTTCATAGAGGTCAGGACATCAAAAGTTTTTGGAGTTGTTCGGCTTGTGAGGAACCGTGCACAAAACTCCTCTGCAAGTTGTGCCCTACACAGTATTGATCCTGCCGATAATTTGTGATACCAACTGAGGGCTACCTTCCCCAAGCTAGATGGAAACATCTTGCATAGCAAGGCATCGTCGTCTTCGTGCATAAACATGGCTTGTGTTGACACAGGATTTTGCCCCACCCCTACTTTATCAAATCAAATGGATGACGTCGGATCATGAAAAATCAAAAGCAGCCTTATCGAGTAGAACATTCGGTTCCCGGTAAAGGTCATGTAGACACCCCGATTTTGAACCCGGGATGCACTCGGGCACTCCCGATGACGAAACGGACCAATCATGGTTACCCGAGGATTGTGAAAAGGAGCTTGAACTTGCACCAATCAACCTAACACCACCT
>JAXBDA010006320.1:0-21192 GCA_036023075.1 Gaultheria prostrata | reverse complement strand
CATTTTCCATTTCCTCTCAATTTCAAAATGCATTTTGCACATTTCTCCCAAACACTCCTCCTAAATTCAAAACTCATTCTGGCCATAATCCAAAAAGCCAAAAAGTTGAAAATGAAAAGCTGAAAAGGAGGCTCCCAAACACCCCCTAAAAGTCATGAACAAAGATTTTTTGATTTTACGGAAAGGAGTCTCTGGAATGTGATGGAAGAGCTTATGTAAGACTTAGGCCCTGTTCTAATAACTCAATAAGCAAAAAATCAGCTTATTACGTTTTTCGAGACAGGTCATCCCCTCACAATACATCACATAAAAAATTATAAAAAGCTAACGCATTTTTCGAGCTCTTACATAAAAAAACTAAAAAGCCAAAAAAACAAAGTTAGTGACACCCGCTTAGAATCTTGAGCAGTAATTTTGCCATTTTAACCAATCAAAACGCATGACTGCAGTTTCACTTTCTAACCCATCTCGAGCCAAGTGTTTTAAAGCTAGCCACAGCTTACTAAAAGCAGAGAGAGAGGGGCAGGCTTGGCTGTTAGTCATGGAAAGAGGAGAATACCACCTAATTGGACAGCAAAAGTAGTTTTACGAGCCCAAATCCAGAGGCAATCGTACACTTAGTTTAATGACTTCGAGGTGCTCAGCTTTGGGATCCCCAACCTCCAATTTCTGCTGCTCTACTGATATGAATAGTATTGTGACTTGTGAGTGGCTTCCTCTTTTCAGAACCACAATTTGGATAAAAACTCACATAATGTGCTGGAATATGCCATATTCCAGGAGCACTCAATACTGGAGGGACCCAATCTTTTTTTTTTGGTAATTCGGGGTTGGCCCCGAATGTGTTTGGAAAATTCTCGGTTCGAGCCGATGGAATTACGATGATTAAAAAACAAAAATAATGGAGTTGTGTATACGTATCACTCCTTGCAGTACTCCGACTTACTCACTAACATCTACTAGTGATAAAAATATCTCATTTATCCGACAACGTAGTAATAGACGGATCTTGTTTTACATTAACGTCTTAAAAAACCTTAATCCTCCACCATTCAAAGTGGCCTTCTCCACCTTTTCAAATATCCCATCAAGAATGCCTAACAACATAGTCAAGAAAATGAAGATAAAGTAGCTGACATGTTTATTATCTTCCCACATGTTTCATATTATGATGGACACCTCTCTAACCCTTTTCCCATTTGCATTGTGATTTGCTGGCACACCTAACTCTTGATCCTTTCATTATGTACATTTTCCTACTTTGTCCAACGTTCCTTTCATTATCTTTAGATTTCCTAATTTGGTTAATGACCCTATAATCCATCCTAATCAATGTTATGGATGAATTTGGTAAGCTTATCCCTTGACACGTAGAATTATTTTGAACCTTTCACTGCAAAGATTGTGTACAAATTCTAGTGTTAGTTCAATGAATAAAGATGTATACGACCCCTCCACTCTTTGTGGAAGATTCTTGTTGTGGTTTAGTACAATAATTATTGGAAAGCAATCAAAGATTTTTTTTAGTAACTTCATTAGCTTACACACATCTCGAATAAATAATTACACACATCTCGAATAAATAATTCACAGGAATCCAATTCCACCATCCTATATTGAGTAGTCTAATTATAGGTAGAGCAAAAAATTCAAAAATTATGAACAAAATGATTTTATTTTCTAATCTGAAAATTGCATGTTTTTCGAGATTATTATTATTATTTACTTCATATTAAAATTGTTACCCTTATTATCTCCTTTTGAGTTCCCATTTTTTTTTGAAAAAATTGGGTGCCGGCTAGATACCTCGGAGTGGTACCCAGTGTACATCTCGGCTTCCGAAATACATTTGGACAATCCGGATTTTAAATACACTTTTACCGGTATTTAAAATCCGGAATGTCCAAAACACTTCTGGACGACTGTGATGGGGCGTTGCAGGTACTACGAAAGGCGCCACGTGGCACCCTATTTGCACCCAAATTTTTCTACATTTTTTTTGAATTGTAGCCAATTAAGAGTGTATTTAAAATTCGGCATGTCCAAAACACTTTTGGACTACTGTGATGGAGCATTGCAGGTACCGCACAAGGCGTCATGTACTACCCTATTCACACACTAAGTTTTTTTTACATTTTTTGTTGAATTGTAGCCAATATTACCTGGCCTTAATAAATTTTCAAACCTTTATCACATTAACTTAATCATGTAGTACCAAAATCAGACAAGTTGCATACCTTCAAACTTCCCAGTGCATATAATATTAGCTAGTTTCTCATTAGTGGCATTCTTGGTAATTACAAGGACCCCCCAAGGCCCAACTCGGATTACCCACCTTTATAAATAAAGTCCTTTGGTGTACCCCAAAGTCCTAAGACACCAACTCCTCCTCCTCCCTTATTCTTCACTCCAAGCTTTATAAATAGAGTCTCCCTCTTCTAGTCTCTTAATTAAAATCCTGTACTTCCTAACCAGATAAGCACTGCCACTTGAGAGAGAGAGAGAGAGAGAGAGAGAGAGAGAGAGAGAGAGAGAGAGAGATGACAACAAGCATTAATCTTGTGATGGATGATCAGATGGAATTCAGTTCTGAGTTGTACCCTGGATTGTACACCGACCTTGTACCACAGCAAGGTTAGTCCAAAGGCAAAATTTTATGCTTTCATGCATTCGTTGGTCATATGTTAGAAAAGGACTTTGTTAACATAGGAATGACATTTGTTAATTAGTATTAGTCTATTTTTTTTTATAACGGGATGTCTTGACCAGCTTAATTGAGTGTTACATAATGCTAATGCAGGAGAAGCGAAACCAAGACGGCGGCGGAGGAGGAAGAAGAGCAAAGGAGAGGACGGCAGCGGAGGAGGTGGGTTGAAAAAGAGAAAGCTCAGCGATGACCAAGTGAGCATGCTGGAGCTGAGCTTCGGAAATGAACACAAGCTAGAGTCGGAGAGAAAAGACAGGCTGGCTTCTGAACTGGGTCTGGATCCACGCCAGGTTGCTGTTTGGTTCCAGAACCGAAGGGCTCGGTGGAAGAGCAAGAAGCTTGAGGAACAGTACTCCAAGTTGAAGATGGAGCACAACTCCACTGTTGTCCAGAAGTGCCTGCTCGAATCCGAGGTCCGTCCGTCCCGTCTCTGAAAATGATCGAAATCGTTCATATTTTAAGTCTCACTGAAAATTACTCGTATATTTTTGTAAAAAATTAATTAAAATATCAGACATCAATAGATTTATCAAAAAATTTCGTATCTACACGTGACATACCTACTGGTCTACTATTAGTATCCTCATGGTACCTGTTTGGGAACAGAGTTTAAGAAGGAAAAGTTTAACATTTCAAGGCTGTCTGCTTTTTTGTTTCCGGAGAGCAATAGAAAGAAAGTAGACGACCTCAAAATGGTCAGCTACTCCCTCCGTTCTTTTACGGTGTGTATGTTTTTATTCTGGGCTGTTCCTTAATAAAGGTGTATTTTAAAAAGTTAATATGTGCATTTTTTATTTTGCCCTTAAAAGTGAATTTCTTTTTAAAAAACTAGTGGGTATTATTATATGGATAAAAATAAGTAATTGAAAGTAGTGGTAAAAGTTGATATAAGAGAAATATAGTTGGAATTTTCGGATAACACACTTAAAAATGAGCGGAGGGAGTATAATAAGTCCAAATCATTTAATAACGGGGCCTAACCCAGCGTTTTTGTGAGCGCTATTTCGGAGCGTTTTCGCCTGCTTTTGAAAGAGATTTTTCTTGTAGTTACAGAATGAATTTGTTTAGAGAAATTTTGATGGTCTTTAAAGACAAAAACGAATAAATAAAGTAAAATCAGTTCAAAAGAAAAAATAAAGAAAGTAAAATCACAAAATGTTGACAAGCAAAAATAGACTGTCACGTGCCACCCCATAAGACAGCAAAACAGTCTATACTCCTTAGGTAGTAAAGAGATGAAAAGCTTGCAAATCACTAGTGTCCGTACACAGTTGCTAGACCCATCACATGACACATTTCTCCCCACTTTGGCACATGGGACGCCTAACCTTAAAAAAAAAGAGAATTTTAGGAATTAATCAATTGTCACAATCGATCTTTACATAAACTGATAATTATTTCTTGTACGTACAGGTGTTGAAGCTTAAGGAACAACTCTGCGAAGCAGAGAAGGAGATACAGAGGCTGTTGGAGAGATGCACCGATGGGGCTTCGAGCAACAGCCCGAGCACATCGTTCTCGGTGGAAGCAATGTATCCACCGCCGTTCCTAGGGGCATTCGGGATGGATGGAGGATTCGATAACATTTTTCATTTCTCGGGCAATGGTTGCATGGAATGGGCTAATAATCTATACATGTGATATGGATTTCGGAACGGGAAAACGGGGTTATTAATTGGGGTTAGTTATTGGTACAGTACTATTAGTAGTAATTAGTTAGGCAAATTGTAGTAATGTGTAGATAGTGTTGATGATCATCCTTGTAATGTGTACATTTTCCTCCCTCTGTTTTCTTTTTTCTAGTGGATCAGTGGTATGTGACATTTGAGTAGCAAGTGAATTGTCAATGTAATGACGTTAACATGTCTTGCTTCTTGTGATAAAGCTAGTTGGCTTTTATTTCTTTATCTTCCCTATTTTTTCCTTTAATTGTTAGACAAAAGTAGTTCGTTTTTTCTCTCATACGTATCCAGGAGCGGCTCCAGAATTTTAGTTCCCCGGTACCAAAGATATACTCAAATCCATTTATTTTGGTTCCGTGTGAGTGGGTCAGTGCCAACAAAGCCAAAGAAAGACAGTCTTATATGCCAGAAAACTTAAATAACCTATAGTATATTTTTTGAACCGAGAGGGTTCGCTTGCACCCTCTCAAAGGGTAAAAAGTGCAGCCGCCCCTTATTTTACCTATCCACAAATGACTTTAGGACCCCATCTCACCATAAACCTTAGTTTCGAAGACATGTACGGTGGGCCTTTACTAAAGAACAAAAAGCACACGCTAATTCCAAGATTATGTTTACTGGAGCAATTTCATGCATATTCATGAGACTCGTTGTGGGTGGCTGGACAGAATTGAGAACAAAATAACACTCGAGAGAGTTTATGCCTCAACCGTAGTATAATAGGGAAGACATATATCGACTGTTATGAATAAAAATAAATAAAAATCTAGAGAGTGGGTAAAATTAATTCAACTAAAATACAACTTATAAGAATATAAGCAAAGTAAACAAACAAATTAACCAAATAGTGTGGTTTATGTTTATTGTCCATAGGCAAGTTCTCCGCTCCTCAGAAATCTCCCTCTCTTAAGATGGCACCCCTTCCCCATGTTCTTTCCGTCACTCCATCAATTTGAAAGAATGAGAAAAACAAAATTCTACTAGTAATTTGGTGGGTGGACTTTGGAGGAATATGGAGACTTTGTACATTTGTATATAGTGAGCTTAGACAAACAAGTACAGGGTTGTGAGAGTGGAAACCTGGGTGTGTTATGAGTGAATCAAAGATGTTTGATATGCAAAAACTGTGCAAATATTTTTCTGCAATTATTAGTTCTGTAGCTGCTGATACACATATTCCTATGATATTATCATTTGCGTCTTTTGGTTTGTGTTGTGCTGCTTCAAATCCTTATTGTTGGGAAACGAATCCAAGAACCCAGTAATGACGCGTACAGATTAAACAACAATAATCAACACAAACCCTACAAGGCGGAATTAGGGTTTACCTCTCATCCATAGACACGAACGCTGGTTGACTTATTTCTTTTTAGAACTTGACAGACCCAATTACTGTACGCAACAAACTCGGCTCGACAGTACCCCATGATCTTCTGCCATATTCCCTTATACCTTGATTACGTAGCCAAGCGTGGACTTCTACGTAGTCTCCTTGTTCTCTTTCTCACAGCCTCTCTTCTAATTTTCTGAATGACTGTTGTGAGACTTAGAAAACATAACGATATATTTATAGTGCTAGAGCAGGGACCTGGACCTGAGGAGAAATAAATCTGGGCTCCTTGTGTAAATAAGAAAACCTAATCCCACCTGGATTCTATTCTTATTTCACAAATTATAATTCATACCACTAAAGAATTATAATTGCACTCCATTCTTTATCTCAATTTATATTTCGAGCTCCACTGTCCTCAGTTTTTATTTACCTTTAAGTACAACCTTATGATTAAGATTACTATTTTCCCTTCAAACACAAATTTACACTTCACCCTGTTGGAAAACGAATCCCAGAACCCAATAATGACGCATACAGATTAAACAACAAAAATAAACACAAACCCCTACAAGGCGGAATTATGGTTTACCTCTCATCCGTAGACACGAACGCTGGTTGACTTGTTTATTATTAGAACTTGAGAGACCCAATTACTGTACGCAATAAATTCTGCTCGACAGCACCTCATGATCTTCTGTCATATTCCATTATACCTCGATTACGTAGTCAAGCGTGGACTTCTACGTAGTCTCGTTGTTCTCTTTCTCACAGCCTCTCTTTTAATTTTCTGAATGACTGTTGTCAAACCTAGAGAACATAACGATATATTTATAGGGCTAAGGCAGGGATCTGAGGAGAAATAAATCTGGGCTCCTTGTGTAAATAAGAAAACCTAATCCCACCAAAATTCTATTCTTATGTCACAAATTATAATTCACACCACTAAAGAATTATAATTGTAGTCCCGTCTTTATCCCAATTATATTTCGAGCTCCATGTTATTAAATTCTTATTAATCTCCCCACGTTAAGATTACAGATACTCGTTGATTAAATGTCGATTACTAACAATCTCCCACTAATCAACATCTTATAAAACATCTTGAGACTAACCACTTAACTTATTCGATATGTCGGATACAAATATCCACCTGCAGGGACATTAGCTCCTCAATGTCCCTGCAGGTGGATATTTGTATTTTCCGAGTTATAAATTTTTTTTGCTGTTCAAAAAAAATATCCACATGTAGGGTTTGACATAATCAAAACTTATAAGCTTACTCAAGGGGCTATCATCAATCCCCAACGGGACGTTGATTCCATCAATAATTAATATCGATATATATCATGCATATCGTGGTGTGACCCAACTCACAAAGACTATTGACCCAAAATAGGATCTCACTTTATAATGAATCAAAGTCAACAACACTAAATGCATATATCTGGATTGAAAGCATAAGCATTCATAATAACCACAAGGTTCTAATTGGCTTACAATGTTAGTATTAAGACAATTACCTTAACGCGGTCCTGTCCAATACACACAAAGTGTACTAGTACAATGAGTTGGAACTAGAACCGTTCCAAAAAACTTATATGCCACAAGAACCGATGATCCAATCTTCTGTGTGCAAGCCATACTCTACACACTGGATCATCTACTATGTAGAATAAAAGACACATGCACAACATACAATAATATCATGCACACATTGCCCATAAAAGATTCTCATCAAAAAGGGGATAAAACTGATTAATATTTAACCAATAAAAAATAATCCATTACATAAAAGCAATGCTTTTAGTAAAAATTTCTAATAATCTTCCACTTAGACTCAAAACCATGCTGCCATGCATCTCACTCACATTCCCTCTACGTGACTATCAAAAGACTTGGCTTGTAAGCCCTTGTATCTTGGCTTGTAAGCCTTAGTAAAAGGATCTACTAGGTTGTTAGCTGATGCAATCTTGGTCACAACTATATCACCTTTCTGTACGATCTTTCGAATCAGGTGATAAACTACGCTCGATGTGTTTTCCCTTCTTATGAATCTTTGACTTCTTCGAGTTAGCAACTGCACCACTATTATCATAATAGATTGTAATTGTTGACTGCACCGAAGGTACTACTTCTAGATCCATCAAGAAGTTCTTGAGTCAAATGGCTTCCTTGGTTGTTTTAAAAACTGCCACATACTCGGCCTTCATGGTGGAATCAGCAATACACCATTGCTTGATACTCCTCAAACTTATGGCTCCATTTCCTAAGGTAAACACATATCCCGAGGTCGACTTACTGGAATCCTTATTTGACATAAAGTCTGAGTTTGTGTACCTACAAGGCACCAGACTGTCTGACTGGTACACCAACATATAATCCTAGTTCTTTTCAGATACTTGCGTATATGTTTTATACCAATCTAATCTACTTGTCCAGTGTTAGACTAAAATCTGTTAACCATGTCTAAGGGAAAGCAAATATCAGGTCTAGTACACATCATAGCATACATGAGGCTTCCTATTGCTGAAGCATAAGGAACTACTTTCATTTTTTTTTCCATCTCCTCAGATGTCTTAGGACACTGATCCTTAGATAGATTGATTCCATGTCTGAAAGGAAAGAGTCCTTTCTTGGAATCCTACATGCTAAAATATATAAGGATCGGTTCGATATAGGAAGCTTAAGGTAAACCCATCATCCTTGCTTGTGATCTCGCATAAGTTTAATCCCAAGGATATGACTGGCTTCTCCCAAATCCTTCATATCGAACTGGCTGGATAACCACACATTTACTGTAGACAACACTTCTACATCGTTTCCGATGAGCAAGAAATCATCAACATATAACACCAGAAACACCACCACTTTTCCGTTGCGCTACTTGTGCACACATAACTCATCCTGACATTGATCAAAACTAAAAGACTTGATTACTTGATCAAAACGGATGTTCCAAGACCTAGATGACTGCTTAAGTCCACAAATGAACTTCGTAAGCTCGCACAACATGTGCTCATGATCTTTTGCTAAAGTTTTGCATCTTTATCTTGTAGTGCCTCGTTGTAGTTACAGGGTTTGGCCCGTTGTTATTCAGAGATCATATCACAAGATTCTCCCAACAACGTATACCGATTGGGTGGAACAATAACCCTTCCACTATGATGAGGTACTGGTGTATCAACAATAATTTATTGTAGTGTAACCTCTTGTACTATTGGTGTTGAAGAAATCTGCACCGGTCTATTTCCTTTCAATTCTTCTAGAACAATCTTACTACTGGGCTTATGATCTATGACATAGTACTCTAAGTATCAAGCATTGGTGCTAATGACCTTCTGATGCTTAGGATTATAGAATAGATCAACTTTCGTTTCTCTAGGGTACCCCACAAAAACAAACAAACATTTGTCCTTGATTCCAACTTATTTGCTTTCCCTTTCAGCACATGTGCTGGACTACCCCAATCCCGAACATGCTAGACTAGGTTTGCACCTAGTCCACAGTTATGTGGGTGTAGTTGGTACTGACTTAGATGGTACCAAGTTAAGAATGTACACTTTCATTTCTAGTGCATGTCCCCGAAACGAAATTTGTAAAATTGAATCCTTCATCACTGATCTCACCATATCCATAAGAGTCTTATTCCTTCTTTCTGCTACACCATTATATTGTGGCATACCTGACATAAACAACTGGGATGTAATCTCTTCTGCTGCCAAGTAGTTCCTAAGTACTCCCAAGAGGTATTCGCCACCACGATTAGATCGCAGTGTCTTGATACATTTATCTAGATGCTTTTCCGTTTCCGGTCTATGCTCCTTGAATTTCTCAAGCATTCGTACTTACAGTGCATTAAATAAATGTAACCATATTTTGAGTAATCATCAATAAAAATATTGAAATACTCAAAACCACCTCTCTCGAATATTCATAGATCCACACTGATCAGAGTGAACCAATTCCAACGGTTCTTTGGCTCCATTCCCTTTAGCTGAAAAGGGCCTCTTAGTCATTTTACCTTCTAAACATGATTCATAGACTGGAAGTGTCTCCACTTCCCATGAACCCAAAGGTCCATCACTAACCAGTCTAAAAATCCTATTTAGATTAATATGACCTAGGTGTAAGTGCCAAAGATACATTAGGTTCAATTTGGAAGGCTCTTTCTCTCACATGGCAATCTATTAGTGTTATTCAACTCTTTTAGTTGCATCGTAGGAAAGCTAAGATTACTAACGTAGAGATTGTCAACCAATGAACCATAACAGATAAAACATTTATTTAACTCAATGACCACATAGTTATTTAATAAACCAAATATCCATCTTTAACGAAATTAGAAACTGAAACTAAGTTTCTTCTAATCCAATGAACATAAAGACAATCTCTCAAAGTTAAATGCCTACATCAACTGTTGCTACTTTTGTAGCACTTCCCATATGTAGATAAAACTCTCCATCACTAAGTCTCCTGGTTTTCTGGAACTCTTGCATTGAATTGCAAACATGATTAGTGGCACTCGTATCTACACACCAGGTACTAGTTGATAACACCACTAACCATAATTCAACTACTAGTGAAAAAGATTTACCTTGATTGTTCACATTATTGAGATAAATCGGATAACTTTTCTTCGAGTGTCATTTCTGCTTACAGTGAAAATACCTGTCCTTAGGCTTTTTTTCACTCTACCTTTAGGCCTATGAACTTCCTGAGAAACCGTGGCTTGTTGTTGAACCTTTTTCTACTTCTTGTTGCCTTTCAGCTTTGAAGTAGAAATCTCTTCATCCACAAACATAGTTTTCTATTTATTAACCAAAAGACCCTCGGCTAATTTAAAGCTCTTTCAACAATTCCGTCAAAACAATAATGTATTTTTTTATATTGTAATTCAGGCGGAACTGTTAACAAGGCTTAGCCAGCAACTAGAGCATAATATTAACCTGAGTTTCCCCATCAATATCAGCTCTTAGGATATCTAGTTCATTCAGAAGACCTATGATCTTCAGAACATGATCTTTTACAGGGTCATTCAACAAATGTTATACTCCACTATTTCAACATTGCAAATTGCCTAACTGCACTATTGTACTCCCCAAACATAGATTTTAGGTTATGCATCATGTCATAGGCAGTTTCTATAAATTGATACTGATGTTGCAATACATTCGACATAGAAGCTTAAATGTAACACCGCGCCACCTCATCAGTTGTAACCCAATCCTTATAACACCAGTTTTCAGGTTCTGTTGCAATTTCAGTGAGTTCGGGAGAGCACACCTTAGAGAGCACAAATTCGGTCCCCAAAACAGTCAACACAATATCTAGATCCTTTTCTAGTCATTATAATTAAATCTAGTAAATTTATTTTCTTTGAGTATGATAACAAGTGGTTTGAAAAATCTCATTTTGAATCTAAGACTCACATAACAACAATTATGAAGGGCAAATAATAAACTTTTGTATTTATATTAAATTGGTTCCCTCAACCAGTCTATTAAAAGAAAAACATTAGCAACCCTACACACTGTGACGAATATGCCTCGATGGGTAGGTCCACTACTCTTCATCATTCGTGTAGATATGCACAACCTTTTAATTTTACTATCTAGACACTAAACAGTGCCCAATAAAATTAAATAGCTAATTTACTTCGGTCCTATAAATGAAAGCAGTGACTCAGATAGAGAGGATATTTGTTATTTATAGCTAAGTGTATACCATTACCTAACCTCAAGACCCATTGTTCCGTAATGAACTACCCCAGATGGAGGAGTAATCCGCACAACAATTATCATGGAGCTATCATCTAAGGAAGTAATGATGCCATAATTAATTTCGTCCGATGGGGAGGAAGGTCTAAAACCAACACACAAAACTTAATTATATCATCTACATACTAGTAATGGAGACCATGAGATTTATAAAAAAAATAAACTCCCTCTCCCACTTAGTTATTTAAAAAATTTGTGAGGGTTATCAAAATTAACACGTTTGCAAAAACCGTGATCTAGGTCAAAGTTAAAATATTACCATGTTGTCCAAAATATGGTAAACTATCACACATGCAAACAATATGGATATACAAATATTCATAAATAAGGAAACATAAATAATATGTATCCCAACTATTATGGCCCAAGATGTAATCCTTGAGCAGTAAGGAATCATTCCAATCTTGAAATCCTTAAGCAATAAGGAATCCTTCCAGTCTTGAAATCCATAAGCAATAAAGAATCCTTCCAGTCTTGAAATCCTTGAGAAATCCTTGTGTAGAAGTCTTAGATACTTTGAATCAATCAAGGAAACTAAAATCCAACCATACTTAGGCAAGAAAAATCGGATCTGAATTTTTTTCCTGAGTAAACTGCACAACCCTCAGTTTGTTGGACTTTTCTCCCTCATCCGAACTCCGATTGAACTGATTCCAATTGGGTTGGATTCGAAATGCAATTATCTACAACTTTCATGAAGAACAGATTTTCTAAATCCATCGTTTACTGGGTCAAAATAGCCATGCAATCAGACCCACGAATCTGGAAAAAAAGACTGTTGCGAGCCAAACATCCTTTTTTCTTGAAAAAACTTATCTTCTTGTCAAAAAAAAAATTTGTTTCCTCCATATCCATCATCTTCGATCTCCGAATAACCCATTGAACGCCATTCAAATAGAAAACATAATACATACATTGATCTTATGCCTCCATTGGAGTTCACATGCTACGTTAATTATTACAACCACGAAAAATAATCGTTGTACCAAATAAAAAACCACAAGCACTACGTTAATTATTACAACCACGAAAAATAATCGTGGTACCAAATAAAATTCAATAACCACGAAAAAAATATCGTGGGATCCAATCACACAAGATCAACTAAAAAAAATATGTGACCATAATAGTTGGATAAGAACGCTGCAAAACAAAGGTAAACACAGTTCTACTTCTTATCCTCTATATTCTATGGACAACATGGCTTGTTTAATCTATACGCGTGATTACAGTCTGCTCTGATACCACTGTTGGGAAACGAATCCCAGAACCCAATAATGACGCATACTGATTAAACAATAAAAATAAACACAAACCCTACAAGGCGGAATTAGGGTTTACCTCTCATCCGTAGACACGAACGCTGGTTGACTTGTTTATTTTTAGAACTTGAGAGACCCAATTACTGTACGCAATAAATTCTGCTTGACAGTACCTCATGATCTTCTGCCATATTCCCTTATACCTCGATTACGTAGTCAAGCGTGGACTTCTACGTAGTCTTCTTGTTCTCTTTCTCACAGCCTCTCTTTTAATTTTCTGAATGACTGTTGTCAGACCTAGAGAACATAACGATATATTTATAGGGCTCGGGCAGGGACCTGAGGAGAAATAAATCTGGGCTTCTTGTGTAAATAAGAAAACCTAATCCCACCCGGATTCTATTCTTATTTCACAAATTATAATTCACACCACTAATATGCCTCGATGGGTAGGTCCACTACTCTTCATCATTCGTGTAGATATGCACAACCTTTTAATTTCACAAATTATAATTCACACCACTTGAATGGATGAACATGGTTATTCATCTTTATGTTGTTTTCAATTTTATGTTCCTTTTATATTAGTGTTCAATCAATATAAAAAGCAATGGAGAAACTATCATACACCTTTTGTTCAATCAGTGTAAAAAGTATACGGAGATTTATTTTTGGTATTTTATGAGTATCTCAAAATACAAGATTCTTAAAGGTAATAGCTTGTTCTTATTGGTCAGTTGCATGAAGTTTGCCCTCATTTGATGCATGCATACAATATGCAATGATTTGAATGGAAGTGTGTATGAACTATGAATTACTTGGTATATGCTATTGTTTGGATCCTCTTTTTTTGTCATATGGAGTATGTTATTTTTCGGTTGAATCGCTTGTAGGAAATCATGACAATTTGGAGAAGTCAATCTCAGAAAAGAGTAATCCTACAACCCGAGCGAGGAGAGGATGTTAGAGACCATCCACAGAAGCGAACTTGTGCACCCAATGGTTTTCCTCATTTTACGTGAGTTTTATTATATTGTTTTCTGCCATATGTTAACTTTGATTTCTTCTTTAGTTGTTTCCCTTGCTTGTAGTGTTCGTGATTCATATTCCATGTTGGTCTTGTGTAGACATGATTTTAGACATGGCTTAAAGGAGGGTCATGGGGATACAAAATAGGTCATCGATATGAAGGAGGTTAGGAAATTTTCATGAAATATATAATATTTTTACTAAACTAATGTTCAAGTCTTTGTCTAACCACATTCATTTACTATGTAGGCGTTGAAACTTACGGCCTTCTATTAGGCTGATCCAAATCGAGATTGGAAACGAGAATACGGTGAAAAGGCGGCAAGCGTGGGCATGAATCTTTCGAAGGCGAAGAAGAAGAGTAAACAAGTGTAGGTACGACAATTAATGTGTGCTTCCATGTTTCCTACTTGTCTCTTACCATAAACGTGAGTGCTAACACGATTATTTTTATTTCTCTACTTATAGACTCCGATGAGGACCCGATGTTCTCCCAAACAACTTATTTTTCCAGAATTCTAATTTGATGGCTAACCAAAGATCGGCAATTCAAAATTTCAATCCATTTCATACTCTGCTTAATGTTCAATGTGCATGGCTCCATAGAGACTTTGTTAAGAAGTTGGTGGAGCACTTTAATCCTGAGACTAGACCATCGAATTTAAGAATGGCCTACATTGCCCCATCATCGAGGATGATTTGGCAAGGGTTTTGGGGATGCCCAAGAGAGACACACCCGTGCCAAGACAATGCATTCATGAACATAGATAGAAAATTGCCCTCTGATCTGATGATTATCCAGAAGCTCAGAAGGGTATCAACCTATCTGACTTGCGATGAGTGTGGGAAAAAAATAGTTCTGATGAACAATTTCAAAAGGCGTACATGTTATTGGCATTGGTATGCTTCTTGTGCCCCACGACGAAGGACATAGTGGGAAGTATATTGTTCCCAGGTGTCACTATGGATGACATGGATAAAATGAAATCGTACAAGTGACCAGAGTTCGTGTTGGAATGGTTGGTACAAGAAGGGAGAACTCACAAAGAAAAAAGCAAAATTAGAGCGTCCGTTCTTCAGAGCCAATGTTGGGGGATGTTTTTTTTCGCTTTGATGGTATGTAGCTTTGCCTTACAATGACATTGTATGTTAGACTTGTGCCTATACTTAAATTAATATTGTTGTGCGTTATTGTCCATTTAAAGCTAAAGTGTATGAATTTTTTTGCATATCATATACTTCGACCGTTTCCTGATGACGGTTACGCATGGTGAAGAAGGGCACCCTCCCATTGCCGTACGAAGCAAGGATTCGATTGACAAGCACATAAGAATGGAGCCAGAGGATGTGCCAATGAAGGAGTCCACATTGGCTGAATTCCCCCCCCCCCCCGGGGGGGCATACACGATCCAGTGATGTTTTAATTAAGTTCTTCTTTCGTTGTTAAAAAAAATTAGCTTCAAGTTTATCACTCACTAATCAATATTATGTTTAACTATTGTGCAATTATAGGGTTGTATTAAAGCGTACAAAGATCATGTACATCAGTTCTTAAAAAATGCGAAAAATTTGCATGAGCTAGATGTTTGGTTGATGCGGGAAGGTCAAGTTTAGAGCCCTGTAGGTTGTAAAGAAGAAGAAGAAGAAGAGGGAGATAAAGAAGAAAGGGGAAATGACGAAAAAAAGGGAAACGACAGAGCCCTAAGCGAGCTTGTGAAATTGGACCCTAAGTATAATGAAGTTAACCTCAAAACTTTGAAGAAACTAAATTTTTTTTTCTCAGCTTGATGAAATGAAGTTAACCTCAAAAGAGATATCCTTAAGGAATGCAATTGTATGCAAGTTACATAAAATTTGGTAGGTTTAACTAAAGTGATTTGGCTAATTTTATTAGAGCAGGAAAGGTCATACGAAAGAGTACATTTTCAACTTATTATTCATCTTTATCGCTATGCACGGGATTGAAAAAAATACTTAATTAGAAGGGTGTTTTGAATTAAAAATTTAGTGAAACCAATACCACCCATTATTTTTTAAGTCAAGCTTCTACATGTTGACGTATTGATCATTTACTCCTACTTTGCAATGAAAATATACAATCTCAATCCGTTTTAGATTGTCTCTAAGTATATTTTTGTCTTCATCGGAATGAACTTTTAGGCAAGCTATTTGTAATGGAAAAAACAAAAAGCTTTAATGTAAGCTATTTGTAACGAAAAAAAAAAGAAAGCTTAAAAAGTGAAAAAGTAACTGACAAATGGGTTTGAACCATTGACGTCAAGGTTGGAGACTTAAAATGGGGGCCCAAAACGTAGCCACAGAACTAACCAAGTCTTATCTGTTACATTTCACACTATTTAATAATTATTCTTTACTTGTGAATTGGGGGCTATTTTTGGCCCAAAAGTGGTAGCCCAAAGCTACTGCGCCTTGTGGGCTTATGCCCGAGGCTGCCTTAGGAGACAATGAAGATGAAGAAAAAGGAGATGACGAAGAAAAGTTAGATGATGAAGATGATGAAGAAAAGGGAGAAGGCGCAGAAAAGGTAGACGACAGAGGATTTATGTGGGACACACCCATTATTGCGTTCCAACAAGAATCGCGCAAGAATGCATCCGACAGATGCAAGAAAGGAGAGCCATTGGCAGCATCTACTTGACCTTCCCGAAGATGAGGGAATCGAAAGACAAAATAGAGTCAATCTACACAAGCTCCATACATTGCAAAACCAGCCTGGACGAAAGAGAAGATGACTGCGGATAAGAAGAACATTGTGGAATTTCTTATCCAAAAGCCGGTGAACACAATCACGAGGTAAGGATTATAGCATCAAGCGTGGTTTTGACTTGAACGAGTTATTCACTGCTATCTACCTTCTCTAACATCCATTCATAACTACATATTTGTTGATTTATAGCTTGACATGTATCAAAATGGTTGGTGCAAAATGGACTTTGACCTTCCAAGAGGTGTATGAGTCATTCAAACTAAAGGGTCTTGTGTTGAACATTGTAATTTTCTTACCTTCTTCTCATGAACTTGCTATATTCCTATATTTATAAATTATGAAGTAATTTGACTTAATGAAATCATTCCATTTTCTCTAACACATAGGTTGTACATATAGTGAGGGATTGGATCATGTTGAACGAAATGGAGGAGAAAGGAAAGTTGCATCCAAAGCGTCACATATTCCCCTGGAGTTTGCGGTACGATGTGTATTTGTGTTTCGTGCATTACAATTTCCATTGCCAACTTAGTACACTTAAGTTTTCTTCTTGTCTGTTTGGTTTGCCAGAGCAATCTACTTATATTTAAGGGTAGGAAGTTTCATCGTGTACTAAAAGATGAGTGCGATATTAAAAAGGAAATTTTAATTAGCCATCCTGAAACAAATTTGGCATTATGATTACATCCTGTTGGATTTGAATCTTTATGATTCCATCTTGTAATATGTATTTCGGACTATATTGCCCTTATTATGTTTTTTAGTACTATATATCCATATATTAATACTACTAATTAAAACAAAGAATCCGGCCTAACCCATCCTATTTCCCATCTTGTTTTCCATCCCATGATCTCACCATAATTAGTGCAGGATTTCCGGATATGTTATCTCGTTAAGGTTTTCATTTCCATTCTTGTTTCATGTTTGATTTAAGCATAGTTTGAATTTCAAATTTTTTAGCCCTAAGCAGGTGATCAATCCACGATCAATTCATCATCAAGCCTATTCCGATCATCTGGAATCAAGCATGGTGGGTAGTGGAGAGGGCGAGGGGGATATTTTCGAGGATTTTGAGAGTTCTTTTTCTAGCCTGAAATGGTATGCCTGTTCAGCCCGGGAGACAAATCCCAGTAGTCACATCGTTTTGGAGGTTGATGAGGAATCAAAATGGTTCAAAAGGTTGTTCATTGCTTTTCGTGGTTGTATTGATGGGTTCAGACACTATCGGCCCATCCTTTTTTTTGATGGCACGTTTTTAAAAGGGAGGCAGAAAGGGCATTTGCTTGGTGCGACCTGGGAAACCAGTAACCAAGGTATTTTTATGTCGTTTTCATATTTGCGCGTGAATATGATTTCGTCATCCTCCATAATGTAGACATGGTTCATTTTTTAGTATATGGGACACGATGTTTATAACGTAACCATGATACATTGTCCTCTTAAAAATTAATTAATCTCATTTTAAAGCATCGTTATCATCTGAATCACTTTACCACAATCACCGTTTTTGTTTGTTTATTGTGACCGTCGAACCATTATAGGACAGTGCGGTATGTAACTCGTACTAAGCATGATGTTTTTTTTTTTTGGTTTCTTGCAAAGGTTTTCATGTTGTGTTATGCAGTTGTTGATTCGGAAAATCATGATAATTGGCTATGGTTCTTACAACAGTTGAAAACCATACTCGATGAAAGAAGGATCACTTTTGTTTTGATTCCGATCGGAACCTTGGATTGTTGGAGGCAATGAAGACGATCTTTCCAACTTTTTCCCATGGATATTATCTATTCCATCTGATATTCAATTTGAGGGACCATCTGTGTGGGACTCCCACTGGTCACAGAGAATCGTTGGTGTGGTTGTTGCGACAGAGTGCCCATGCCCTTACCGCGGAGTTGTTCCAACATTATATTTATAAGATGATGTTTCAAAGAGGCCCTAGAGTGCAAGAATTCCTCAAGAATTTACCTGTTGAACATTGGAGCACTGTGTACTTTCCGGGTTGCCGATATGGTGAGATGTATCCCAATGTGGCGGAGTCATTTAATTCATGGATCAAGGACGAACGCTACCTACCCGTAAGGAATTTGGTAGATGCCATTCGGGTTAAAATCATGAATATGATTGTTGAAATGAGGAAAAAGGCAAGCGAGTGGATTGGAACAATTTGCCCCGGAGTGGACCAGAAGTTGCTTGAATTGTACTAGGAATCTAGGTCA
This sequence comes from Gaultheria prostrata, assembly GCA_036023075.1. Classification (NCBI taxonomy): domain Eukaryota; kingdom Viridiplantae; phylum Streptophyta; class Magnoliopsida; order Ericales; family Ericaceae; genus Gaultheria; species Gaultheria prostrata. The sequence goes on along the minus strand of JAXBDA010006320.1, from coordinate 2,452 downwards.
TGGGTCGTGATGCATTCTGGGTATGGTGTTTATGAGGTGCTCTCAGAGCCTACCGTGTCCGTTGATATCGCAAGAAGGACTTGTTCTTGTCAAAAATGGCAGCAGGATGGGTTCCCATGCTGTAGGAGTAATTGCTAATATCAGCAAGGACCTCGATTATCCGTACTACTACACGGAGACATATCGTGCTTCATATTCGTATTACATCAATCCAATAGGTACAGTGTGGATGCCACGACAGACAATCGAGGAAGATGTTATTCTCCCTCCTCTGAGTAAGAAACCACTGGGAAGGCCAAAGACATGTCGTATACCGTCTAGGGGACAGAAGGTGTCTCAGATTAGATGTTCGAGGTGTCACAAGTTGGGAAACCATAACCGGTCGACATGTAACGAAGCCTTGTAGGCTTTGTTGGCTCCACGAGGACGGCATCTGAATAGTTTGTTCGATTTTATCTTACTTCAATCCATGTCAACCCCATTTTTTTTTTTATGCCCAAGATCAATTGTCTCATTGGTCGCTGTTACTATTTGTTGGTTGTTTTCTGGACTTGTGCCTCAGTAGGTTTTATACTATCTGGAGCTGTTTCTAAGGAATAAGTTTTTTGGCTGTTTACGATTCTTTTGTCTCAAAGGGTGAAATAGTCGGGAAAATTGTTTATGGTCCACTAGTTTACATTTTTTTGGGGGTCGAATAACATCAATCCAGCATATTCAGAACATGGTTTCGGGAGCGAAGTTATTCGATCCCCAAAAAATGGTAAATTAGTGGACCATATCTAAGTCTGCTTTGCTCCCATGTTTATACATAATGGATATCATAATTTTATTGGATGGCTAGTTCATGCACTAGATATGGATCCCTAATTGGCTAATTTAGCTAAGTGGTATGTTTTGAGGCGACTGTAGAGGGAATTAACAATTGCACACAATGAACATCATATACTTATCTGCTCTGTAAACAAGTTAAATTTGAAACCTTGGTTTATTAGTTTCAAATATCTGTTTAAAAGCATATCTTTTTTTTTTTATGAAGTAATCATTTACCATTCTATAGGTTACATTTTCATGTGATTTATCAATTTCGGACAAGGATACGAGAACGATAGGGAGCCAATGTACCATGTTTCCATTTCATTTTCAAATGGTTTATGGACACGCTATACAGTTGGTATACCCCATTGTCCTTTAAAATAGAGGAGGCATTTGAATACCAGAGTTATGGTTGGCTTATTTACCATTTTTCATGTCTGGAACCCAATTTTAAATTATGGTAATTCAAATTAGCATATTCACTTGTTAGATACATTATAAATGTTCACTTCCCAACACATGATAAATGGTAACACCATGACAGTAATTTCCTTCCACACAATTGGCTCAACAACTGCTACATGCAACTCATGATCACATGCATAGTTAGGCAAGGTTAACTACTTTATATAATCATGTTAACAACAAAGATTCCAACTCACCAAGAATTCATGCAATATTTTCCTTTGTTCAATCAAGTCACCCTGAATGCAACTTAAGGTATTCCAGTAATATGAACTTGATAAATCAATACACCTACCAACTCATGATCATTTGCATGAAAAAAATTTTCATACACAAAATATGGTGTCCCTAATTTCCCCTAATTACTTGTTTTCACAAAATGGGAAATTGAAATATATACACACCATGTACTTAGGCAAAACATATCAACCATGTAAACTGTACCAACTCGTTAACTAAAACATCCAAACATGCTTAGAACCCACTAGCAGAATTCATCAAAAACACACTACCCAATTAAACATATTCCAAAAAATCAAGTAACACTATTTGATATGTCAGCCAATGTCTAAGTTCATCTGAGCCAGTAGCAGTCATTTCTTCTTACGGCTGTGCGATGGGTTTCTGATTGCTTCACCTCCTCCAATCCCTTGTCCAATTTTCGGTTCCGAGTTTCCGGCCTCTTCCATATGTTGCCCATAGGTCCACGAGTGCACGCCATCGTTCAGAAATGCGTGAATAATTTCAGCACGCATTGCACGGCAGTGTTTCTTTAGAAACTTAGGTCCAACTGCTTCACACCGGAAGTGTTGACGAATAATATGCCATACAATTACCCCACAATCTAGGCTGCAAAAATTTCGGAAACAAGGAAACAATTACTATTTCAGTCTCGGCTTTTATTACCAGTTAGTAAGAATATTTTAGTGACCCACCGATGTACAGAGTACTTGTAATTAACAACTCACTTGGGGGCTACTTGTTGTGGGCAGTCTTCCACTTTCTTTATATTTTTTGGCAGTATGGCGTGCACAATACACCTCCTGCTTTGCTCCAACTTTGTTTATTTATAAGCGCGCCCAAAGCGTAGGGCTTAAGTCGGAGATAGCATAATACCGGTAAGACCGGATCGAATCCACAGGGACCGAACGTACCGAGCGTGAATATTGTCTTG
>JAXBDA010006319.1:0-21193 GCA_036023075.1 Gaultheria prostrata | reverse complement strand
CTCATTGAAAACTTTAATACGGTGCAAAAAAATTTCAAAAATTATTTTGATAAATACATTAATTTTTAGTTTGAAAATTGCACGTAGTTTCGTAGTGAGCAAACAAATTGGGACAGAGGGAGTATAATTTAGTGTTTTCGAAATGAAATTTGTTCTTGTTAATTATTTTTTAAATTTTATAATTTTTAAAAAATATCTGTTACAAATATGAAAAATATACTCTTCTTAATGGACCACGATGAGATAACTAAACAAGCTTAACTCGTGCAAACCAGAAATGCCACGTACACCGAAAGTATGCCCGAAAATTTATCCCGAAAGTGAAATCAGTGTTTTGAATTCACTTGGATAATTATCTGAACCGTTGATTTCCCTTTCAAGCTAATTTTTGGGGCACCTTTTCAGGGTACTTATATTTTCGCGTGCAAATTCAAGAGTAGAATATTTAGTTTACGTTACGTACCAACTTTCTTTAACTCTTTTTCTTCACTGGTATAGGTTTTTTTATCTAATCAATTTAGTCATTGACTTAATTAAGTTATCATTGACTTTCACATATAATTGATTTATCCCGCCTTTATAATCATTCTCATAATATACGCAAAAGATGTCTTCTACAATTGGCCAACCACATCAAATGGATCCTAAAATTGTGGATTTATTAAAATAACTCGTCAGTTGCATGGTTTCTAAAGAAGTTACTAGGTATGGGCGACCACGCTCGATTTTTGGATCAAGGAGAGCCGGATCTGAAAACCCCAGATCCTGACTTCTTACAACGACGGCAGCGGCGACGGCGGGTGATAGCTCTGACGTTTTGCTCCAGCGTTTTTATTTTTCTATAATTTTTTTTATTTTTTTGTTGTTGTTATTTTGTTGGTGGTTTTGGCCAGCGGTTTTGAAGGCCAGTGGTTTTTGTTTTTGTTGTATTGTTTGCCGGTTTTGGGTTGGTAGTTTTGATTAATATATTTCTATCCCTTCACCAAAAAAAGAAGAAGTACTAGGTGTTTATTCAATTATAAATTTATAAGATGTTGATTGGAAACATTAAGGTTTCCACATGGAAAATGACTACAATACACACCCCCTTTTGGGTGTGTATCACATACACCCATGTTATCTACCGTTGGATCGCTAAAAGTTACGAATCAATTACAAAAAGTTATGATTCAGAAACTTGTCAACCTGAGCAACAGGTCACCTAACAAATTCAAGAAAAAAAATAAAACAAAAACCTAACCTATTCTTCCCTTTCTTCCATCGTCGCCATCTCCTTCCCAGCAAACCCTAGAGTCTAGACCTAGAGGTCTATCGAACGATGCTCGGCTCTCTGTCTGTGGTCAGCTCCTCTCTTCCATCATCTCTGTTCCTCTTGTATTCTTGTACGATCGCCGTTTCTGACCATAATCGTTTGATTCTTCAATCTGATCACAGTTCTTCTCTTGCTTCAGGGCTTTCTTTTTGCTTCTTCCTCACGCAAATTGGCCGCAAATTAACACAATTCAGGTTCGTACATTCTCTTTTTTGATAATCCAAATTAGAGTAATGGGTTTTCGATCTAAAGTTGTTCGTTTTCCTTTCTTTTACTTCTTGTTTTGCCAGTTCATAATCCTTCATTTTCTCTGTGGTTGAACCGATTTGCTTTCTATTCTGAGTTATGTCCTTTAGATGTGGTTAGTTTTTTTGCCTCTTTAAGACTAAATGAAGTTTTAGATGTTAATTAGTACAAATGATGTATTTACAATTGGTTGCTAAGAGAATGGGGGATAAGAAAGAGAATTGGTTGATCATGTGACTTGGGAAATTCGAGTCAGTCTTTATTGTGATTCTATCAATGCAATTTTAAGATTGAGAACTTCCATTTTGTTGCTCATGTTACCTTTCTCAGTTAGTTTGAATATCTTTGCGACATGTTTTCCCACCTTTTATGCTGCTAAAACATTTGTATTTGTGTAGTTATGGTTTGTAAGTTTTGTAATCCTTCATTTTCTCTATGCTCAAATGGATTTGCCTTCTGGTTCTGAGTTATTTCCTTTGAAATTAATTTCCTGCTTCTTGAAGGAGAAAATGAAGTTTTAGCTCTTAAATACAAAGTGAAGTTTTCAAATTTGGTTGCCAAGAAAATGGAAGATAACAAAAGAAAATTGGTTTATCGTGTGACTCAAGAAGTTTGGGATTCGGAAAAAATCTAGAACTTCCATTTTGTTAATGCTCATCGTAGATTTTTATGTGATTAAACGGATTTCTCAGTTTGAATAATGTTCATCGTCATTTTCTGAGATTTTATATTGCTAATGAATGTCTACATGTACTTCGCTATAGTCGAACAAATTTTCTTTTTGATTGTCTACATGTACTTTGCTATTGTCGAACAAATTTATCTACATGTACATTAAAAAACGGTCATACTTCGCCTCTTTACTGGGCAAAACAAGTTTGTTACATGCATGTAGAGTATGCATTTAGTTGCTGGACAATTGTAGGGTATGACCGATTTTGGATGTATACAGTGCATCCTGTTAACCTTCGTTAGAATTGTCGGTATGTGTGAAAGAATCAGAAAGACCAATTATTTTTTGAGATTTTGCATTTGTGTTGAAATATGTGACCTATCATTGCTTGGGACATGGGATTTGGGGTTTCGTCATTAAATCTTGGGGGAACAGTTGTTGATTTCTATTTCTGATTGAATCTTTAGTGATTCCGTTATATAACATTATTTCTCATGCTTTTCTTTAATGTCGCTGCCTCTCCTCTGCTGTTGTTCGTTTCAAAACGTAAGAATTTATTCATCATTCGTAGAAAAGTTTTAGACCCATCTTCATATTACCGTGTAGTTGGATATTTTCTTTGAATATCTGATGAAGTTGTTGCTATTTATACGGATAGGTTTTTTCAATATTCTTCTTAGCTTATTGGTAATACAAATTGCAAGAGTCAACATAAGCAAAATTGACTTGACTTGAATGGAATTTGAATTATTTTTAAAAATGTCTAAGATTTGAGTAATCTAAAGAAATTTCTGTTCAATTGAATTGGAAGGAATTTGGTAGAACCTTAACAGAGTATTTTATTCCTAGTAGAGAATGTCCAGATTGTAAAATATAATCATTGTGATTCTGTGAATAAAGAATCAAACTTTCCAGATTACAACCGAAACACAGGGGTACCTAAAACTAATAACTTGTTGGTTCGTTTTTGTCTCAGCTTATTGGCTCCTTTTTGTCTCCTTCTTAACAAACCTGTTGATCTAGTTGGGTAGTTATGTTAATATTGCCTAGCCGGTAATAACCATGAATCCTTTTCCCATTCTGTTGTTTTCTTTTTGGTGGTATCTTCCTATATTGTTATTTTGTTTCTCTCAAGTTCTGTTTGCATGGATTTTTCAAGTTATCAGACTTTAGCCCACTTAATCATTGCTCTTGGTTCTTCATTAGGAGTTCATAGAAACTTCAATTTTCCGTGTGTTGCAATCTTAGAACTACAAGCAAATGGTATCTCACAAAATTATAGTACAATTTATTGTTCTTGAGAATCTCATATTTTTTGTTGAACAAATAAATTTGTCTTGTGACTTGTAAGGTTCAACACTAATTGGAGTTACTTTTATTTCTATAGCAGATAAGAAACCATCCCGCGCCCAATTCATCCCCAAAAGTAACCATTCTAAAGATTGTCACCTGTGGCTTTTTTGTTTAGGTTTTATGGATCAATTTCTCAGGTAGTATGAGCAGAGATGTCAATGTAAAAAATGAGGAAGGTAAGAACATTTTTCCCAAAGAAGATGATGATCTAGGCGACACAATTAAAGATGGACATGTTAATGGGAAAGAAGGTTTAGATTCCCAAACAGGTTTGAAAGAAGCCACTACAAAGGATGTTTTTAAAATGAAATTTGTTTCCGAGGAGAATGCGCATAATTTCTACAATGCATACGCTAAGGCAATGAGGTTTACCATCCGAAAAGATAGAAGAAAAGTCATTAGCGAGGGTGTTGTGGTGAGTAGGAAATGGGTATGTTCTAGGAAAGGACTACAGGCAAAGAAATACTTGGAGTGTGTTGATAGATTGAGAGCACCAAGGGCAGAAACTTGGGTTGAATGTGAAGCCCTCTTTCGTGTGCGCTATGATGTGGCAATGGGAGAATATATAGTGACTCAGTTTAAAGAAAAACACAGCCATCCCTTGGCCACACCCCCATGTGTCCCTTTTCTTCGGTCGCACATGTCTGTATCAAGTGCTGACATGGCTCAAACAAAAGCTATGCGTAGTGTCGGCGTCAGCCCTGGCCAGATAATGGAATTTATGAACCATCAGTCTGGTGGTTCCCATATGGTGGGTTTCATTCGAAAAGATTTGCACAACAGTATTCAAGCTGAACGAAAAGTAGAACTCAAGGATGGAGATGCAGAAGGTGCTTTGGGATACTTATTTGCTAAAGCTCTAGACGACCCTCTTTTTTTTTTTTCCTACAAGTATGACGTTGATGACGAGAATCGATTAGACAAATTGTTTTGGGCTGATTCAAGGTCTCGAATGGACTACGCTGCATTCGGTGATGTACTTGTTTTTGACACGACTTATAGGACAAATGCGTACAAGAAGCTATTCGTCAAACTAGCCGGCGTGAGTAACCACTACTTGTCAACCGTATTTGGCTGTGCACTATTGGAAAATGAAAATGTGGAAACATACACGTGGGTTTTGGAAACATTAATGAAGGCCATGGATGGTAAAAAAACCCATTTTGGTGGTGACTGATGGCGATAGAGCTATGCGTCAAGCAATCATAACAGTGTTGCCAAGCACTAAACATCGTTTGTGTACGTGGCATCTACAAAGAAATGCAGTGAGCAATGTCCACATACCCAAATTTCATGAGGATTTTCAGTGGTTGAAGTCATTGGAATGCAATAAGGACGAGTGTGACGCTGCTTGGGTTGACTTGGTCAAAAAATTCAATCTTGAAAACAATAGTTGGGTGGTAGAGACCTATCACATGCGTCTTAAATGGGCTGAGGCTTATCTTCGTGGCCATTTCTTTGCTTGGATGAGGAGCACTCAACGTTGCGAACGCATGAACGTTGATTTCAATAAGTTCCTAAAAGTGAGGCTAAGACTATATGAGTTAGTTACGCATTATGACAGGGCCATTGCTTGGATGCGTGTTAATGAGGCACAAGCAGAGGCTGTAACAGAGAATAGTTTCCTAGTTTTGACAACGCCATTATTGAAACTAGAGAAACATGCAGCAGAGTTGTATACGCGTAAATTTTTTGTAAAGTTTCAGAAGGAAATTGTGCTAGAGGCACAATTTTATGTGAAGCACCGAGTTCAGGAGGAGGATCATTACATCTATAATCTAGAACAATACACAACTGAAAAAAAATGGAGGGTTGAGTATTATCCGTCGGATGGCAGCATAAAATGCCCTTGCTTGAAGCTTGAGTCATTTGGGATACCTTGCTGCCACATGATCACTGTTGTGAAATGTCGACAAGTAATATCTATCCCTGTGAGTTGTGTGGCTCAAAGGTGGACTAGGAATGCTAGGACAAGATGTCAACATCTTGGTCTCAACAAAATTCCTAACCATTTGACACAGACGACGCGATATGGCATACTAAGCTCATCATTCAACTTAATGTCATACTATGCCTCACACACGGATAACAATTTCATAGAGATGAGGGAATTGCGTTTCCAAAAGACGTGTGAGATGAAAATGCGTTGGGAAATGAGGAATGTGGGAAAGGGTGAGGATGTGATTAAAAATAGTTCAACCAAACTATTTGGGATTCAAGACCCCAGGGTAGTCAAGACAAAAGGCAATCCTGGGGGACCTTCTTCCGTCGGTAAACTCCCCAAACCGAGGAAATGTGGGTACTGCAGGTATGATGTTTTAGTTGCAAAGATATGATACTTTATGTCACTATTTCACTACGTAGTTCTCAATTGTGAAACCCTATTTTTTTTTTTGTAATGTAGGAGCATTGGCCACACAAAGAGAACATGTAGAAAGCTAAAAGAGAAGACGAGGAAAGATGGTTGCAAAAAGAACGATTCTCCAATCTTAAATGCTGAATGATTCACCAATGTGAAGTACCTGTGCCAAACCAATGAAATCATTAACAAAGCTGGCGGGAACTGGCAATGCACAAGTGAAACAAAAGAATCTACTATCATACATCTAAGTTGGTTTGAATAGAAGGAGTTGTAGGCAGAATTTAGGGAAACTAAGTGTTGAGAATTTAGCAAAAATAGTTAGCAATGGGCCTACTTAGCAAATAAAAAAGGAGAGTTATCAGTACACATTATCTTGGATAGGAGGATCTTCCAGTGTAATCCAATCAAACTTAGTCACATTAGCAACATAAAAGTGACCATATATTGTTTGAAGCATCAAATGCAAAGCACAAACGTGCATGTGGATTCCTAGTTAGACAAAAAAATCTAAGGATACTTGTTAAAATCAACAATAAAATAATACCGCTTTACTAGTTTTATTGCCATTTGTTTTCGTTCATTGTTACGTCTGCTACCTAGCAGGGAGTCAAGTAAGTATATCTTCTATAGTACCATATCCAACTTTACACAACAACAATGTTCCCCAGGGTTCATTGGAATATATATCTACCAATCCCAGGACATTCAAAAAAGGGTCACGCATCATATTAAGGAAGGGGAATAAAAATAAAAACTTGTACAATTTATTGACACATTAGCTCCATGCAGGCATGAATTTCCGCTGTGTATCGTGTCGCATCAAAATATAACAAAGCTATACTTGGGTACTCATTCTCGCTAGCTTTGTCATTAATAATCTTTTGCTACACACACATGTAAAAGTGACGAATTAACCAATACTTAAATGCCAAAATGATACCCAAAATGCAACTTAGGCCTCACAATGAACTAACTCACCGAAATGTAAGTTGGCAAGTACCAAGTTTTCCAACAGTTATCTTGATGTGTCATCCTCTGCACGGTAGTTAGTCGCACTGCCATGACATTAATAATCTACATAGCATGCAAGAAACAGTGTTAAAGCTTATGAAACCAGCTTGTTAAGTGGACTTCATATTGAAACATGAAAAACTAAACACGTACAACACTGTCTATCCAAACTCCTAGTTTAAAGGAACACAAATCTTGACGGGTAGCATGTTCCATCTCCAAACTCACAATAGTTTCGCTGCAGCAATAATGTAAAATAATGTAAAATTGTTATAATGTAAAATTGTACACAATAACACAAATCATAGTTTTAGAATTTTAATTAAAATGTAAAATTGTAAGTGCATATCTAAATTCTACACAATAACCAAATAATTTACCAATAATCCAAGTCTTTATCAAAATAATACACCACAAGGACCTTATCATCTGATGTTAGAGGACGTGGAGGTACTGGCTTTGGCAATGGGCATGACTTTTGATAATATGGTAAATATGGTGGAACAAAACAAAGCCAAAACATGGTTAAGTAACTTCTACAAAGGGGTTCGTAGGGGGGGGGGGGGGGGGGGGGGGTGATAAAATTAAGAAAGAAATAAACTTAGGAATAGAGGGACCATTAGCTACTGCTAAAAATAAATCCAGTGACTTGTCCATCTGATACAAAATTACAATGAACAGCCAATTAAGTAACTCCAACCATCATTTCAAACAATTCCAAATTATACATCTCCCAAATGTACTTAGTTTACCTTATGACACACTTAACATCATCTGAATCAAGCTCAAATTCTGAATCCATATTCACCTTCCCTATGGTATCCGTTTTCTTGTTGCCTTTCATTCTTTTGTTCCCGAAATCCAAAAGAATATAAGGTGAGCTCAAATAGTGACTATGCTTCAGCTCATTGACAGGTCAAGTTCGTCAACATCCATTATCAATTTGAGAAATGGAATCAAATTTGCTAACTCGTAAAGGACGATTTTTAATTTGTTTTGTGAAGACCCGGAAATTCATATTTATTTTTCGTAAATAACAATGGGATGATGTGAGGAATTTAATGAAATGACAATATTGACTAAGTGTTGGAGTGTTGGTGAGAAATAAGTTGATTTGGGTATATTTGATTTACACAAGTCACATTTGGACTTGAGGTGTAATTTGTGCAAAGTGTATGTAATGTGTGTGTGTGGTGGAAGAGAGAGAAAGAGAGAGAGAGTCACCAACCCCCTCTAAAGTGGCCGGCCCTCTCCCTCTCCCTCTCCTCCATAACTCCTCCAAGTTCAATCCTCACCAACCCAAGTCAATCCCTCACTTCCAACCTTAACTCCTTCACAAAAGCTTCCTAAAATCGCGTGCTCTACGCATTCGTGCTATCGTTTCACCCCGGTGTTTGAAGAATTTTGCTTGGAGTTTGGAGTTTGAGCTAGGGTTTCACCATTGGAGGTGTTTTCTTGTCTAAATCCCATGAGGTAGGGGATCATCCTTCAATTCTGTATGCAAATTTGATGTTTGTGTGTGTATTACCCTCATACTTGTTAAATCCCTCTTAATTTTTACTTTAGGCCCTTTGTGGGAGCATTCTAGTCTTACCATGTTGATGTGGAGTTGTTCTATTTATTTCCTAAGTGATTTCCTAGCCAATTTGTGGGTTTGATTTGAGTTGGGTTGAAATCCCCCACTTTGGGTGAAAATCTGCTAGAACTGGTCACTATTTATGTTTTTTGGGCAACCTCAATACAGAATTGGGAAAAGTATAAAACTACAATGTTGTAGCTCTTCAAATTACCTACGTTTTGATATATAATACGTCCAAAACGAAGTTCGGTGTGAAAAGTTATGGCAAAAATACTGGAGACTGTTCAAAATATGCTCGTAAGGCTTCTGGGTCGACCCAAACCCTATAGTGAGTCGACCCAAAATCTTCTGTGAAACTCAGGACCATTTTGGGTCGACCCAACTCACATTTTGGGTCGACTTAAACCCCCTTAAAGGTGATTTTGGTCCTTTTGACCCGTTTGGGCCCGTTTTGTGTGACGTGCATACTATGTTCATTCTAATTGGCTTGCAACACCTTGAAATGCGTGTCATGAGTATAATTTAGCATATCCGATGTTATCTTAAGTTTCCTCGGGGTTGGTACCACATGTTTGACATCTAATGACACTAGTCGGGCGGTAACCGACCGAATCAGGGTTTTGAGCGTAGGATTGAGTTAAGGTTATGCATGGACACCGAGGTGACACATTTGAACATGAAGTGACAACGGAAATGTGATAGTGATGACACGGGGCCTGAAATGGTATGCCCGGAATGACACGGGGCCTTTAAGGTATGCCCGGAGTATAAAGAATGGTTTAAGTGAATAGTGCATACAATGAGGATGTCTTGAACACTTGCGACATGTCGAGTACGTATCGGACACGATGGAGTCATACTTGGGTTGTATTGGTGATGATCAATTCTCATGATATTCTTACACTTTTCATATGAATCTATGGACTTTATCACATGATTTCTTCCCTTGTTGCACGTCATGAGCATCTCATTTCCATTTAGAATCGATAGATGTTTTCCTACTGGGCTGGTGAGCTCACCCTTATAATTTTCAGGTACTCAACAAGGCGGAACATGATTTGGCATGTGGATGTGCATGCATGACTTCATTCTTTCGAAAGCTAATCGGACGAGTTACATGATCATCTTGGACTAGCATTATTTTTTTGAAAAGATGAACGTTTAACTTCTAATTCATGTATTTTTTACTAGAAACTCGTGAAAACTATTCGGTTATGTAATTGATTCGGGTACCTTAAATTTTGACTTTCGTTGACTTTGAACATGTAATTTGATCTTGACCGTGGAAGGTGTTGACCTCCACGTGGATTATGTATTTAATTATGTTTATAAAATTCAGGGCGTGACATGTTTGGTTGCCTTTTTAATGTGTGGCTTCTTCCCACTTACAATTGAATCAATATCTACAGCAACATAAATTTTCTTCAAATTAGTTGTTCCAAAAGTTTTGCCTCTTTTCAAACCTTGGGCTACTTTCACCGGTTCTAATGGATGACTACTTCGTCAATGTTGGTGGATGACACATCAAGCTTTTCTTTGGGGCCAAGGTTGTGAGGTGAAACTTTAGGTTCAACTATTGTGTTATGGGGGTCTTCTTTGTTAGTACAGGAAAGTATAATGCCACCATCTATCTCAGTATTCCTCTCCGCATGTGAAACTGTTTCTTCTTTTACTGGAAATCGATCGAGTAGTTGACTTAAGAGTGACTTGATCCCCACGACCTCAGTCTCCACCTTTGCCAATCGATTTCCATCATAACTATATTGAATGAAAATCATCTTCATTTCAGCCAGCTCTTTTTCACATTTTGTCGTCCGATTGTCGTCAAAATGATATTGTTTGAAGTGTTTCTTGAACTCGGCCACCTCGGGTTGCTTGTGTTCTACAAAACCCGTGTTGTTTGGAGATGCCAGCTTCAGTTCTTCCTCAACTTTGGTCCTAAGGGATTCTTGGTTCTGCTATTCAAAATTTGTGTCCTCTAGAGGTGCTTGGTTCTATTTTCCAACAGTGGGGAACTTCATATCCACCTATTTTCCAAAAGACCATAAATGACTTGGCATGGAAAATCAACATCATTTATCTATAGTTCGTATTTTTTTGAAGGCAAAAGAAGAATTAGTCTGAAACTAAGCCACTAAAACCAGCAATATTAAGAAAGTCAACATAAATTAAGAGTGAAAATATCACCTTCTTGTTTTGGTAATCTCCAAGCAGTATCATGGTACCACTGATTTCTGAATTCCCCCATTGAGCCAATAAAGGGGTTGGTCGACAATGAGTATGCGTCTCCTTTGTGGTAACATGATCCAAGTAAAACAACTAGCATGTAGATAACGATTTAGTGTTATTCTCAACAATTAAAATGATTTAACATTCAAACTAGTTTCAGTCTAAAAACAAAAAGATTTGCAATATATTTTAGTATCATACCACTAAAAGAAGCAAGCATCCGTTTGCCTTTGGATTACCCTTCCTCTTGCATTTTTTTACGCCATTAATAAGGAAGTCAAGGGTTAGCTTTGCCCAATTAGAGTACTTCATGGTTTCAACATTCCTAACAACATGGAGAATGGATTTCTTGAGCGCAGGTTTTGTTGTTGGACATAAGAACGCACCTAACATGTAGAGGGTGAGTTTCATCTTGAAGTCATCTCCAACACTCTCTGTTTTCATCAGAGAGTGTTTCAATCTCTTCAAACAAATAGAACCTTCACCAACTTCAAGTATTTTATGAAGATCTGAAAATCCTTCTATTGACCCTCTGAGCTCCACTTCCTTGCCCACACATTGTATTCCCAATACATGATGAACCTCAACTTGTGTAAGGTAAAGTTGTTCTCCATGCACATTCATTGAAGAACTTTCGGGATCAAAGTTTTTAACTAACCATTGAGACAAGTCGTGATCTAGTTTTGTACACTTCAATGCCAAAAGGCTACCTAATCCAATCTCGGTCACAGCCGCACTTTAATCTAGGCTTAATCTTCTTATTATCTTCACAATTGAACACATGGATATACGCGCTTGAATATAATTCTACACAAAAACAAGATAAAAAAAAAATCAACAAGCAAACTTGTCAACAAATTATAACATATCTTTGCAAAAATTTCACCTTTTTAGGTTGACACACTCATCAGCCATTGGCAAATATTTCCGCCTTCCTCATCTTGGAGGATATTCTATTGCTCTTCAATTCTTTTCCTGGCCTGCACTATCTCAACACTTATACCAATGGCGCAAGTATGACATAAATTTCAAAGTTCTTAAAACCAATTATGCTTACTGTTTTGCCTATTTTGATTTGTGCTTCTCGAAGATGCTGGCATTCTTTTTTGCAACATGCACAAAATAATCAATATTAGAGAACCTATATTTTCAAAAAAAAAATCAAAATATATTGGGCAATTTACGAACAATAAAGAGATTACCGATAATATTTGTATGCCAAGGAACATTGGTTTTTTGACATAGGTTGATTATTGATCCTTTGGGCCTCCTCTTTTCTTTCAACTGTCGTTGGTAGGACCTAAAGAATATTGCAAGTGCATGTAGCAGAGAGAGAGAGAGAGAGAGATTAGGTGAATGATCTGATGGAAGAAGCCGGCATTGGATTACCAATAACGACCTGATGCTAATCCTTCCGTTTGGGATAATACTAGTACCATTGTATTACTAATCCCTAGCTTATTTCCATACATAACAAAATGGTAGCGGACATAACAAAAAACATGTGAGTCCCAAAAGCAAGTAGCAACCCCCAAAATTTGGACACCTATTAATGGGGAAAATAGCTCGATACGAACACCCCCAAAAATTTCCAATTGGCGACATACTTTCACATTGAGAGCCAGATGGGAAAATTTTGGGGGGTAGAAAAAGGCATTCAATTGGTTTGACAAAGCTTGTAATCTCCTAAAAAAGGTAAGGAGTTGACGAATTTGTGGAGGGTTTTAGAGTTATAACAAGTTTAGGACCAATGAACATCATAATTATCATAAACGTTTACAGCACAGAGCTTCAATTTTGTTGCAACTAATGAATCAAATGAAACTCATGAATTAAAACCCTTCGCTAAGTCTATTGAAACAACAGAAGAAAAATAAATAAATAAACCACAAACTCTGGTTTTAACTACGAAACCGATCGAATTCAAGAACCAAATACGTATGTCTGAAAGGAACGCAAATGTACCTGAATGAATTGAGAGAGAGGGAGAGAGAGAGAGAGATTATTTTTACAACCATAAGAGCAGATGGTAGACTTAAAGTGTTCACCCGTTCCTCAGTTTCAGCATCATTCGTAGTCAAAGCCATGCTCCTGGTGATAGAGGGAAAGAAATCGACTGAGGAATGGGGAGAGGAAATAGGTTCGGAGAGGAAGGGGAGAGGAAATCGGTTCAGAGAGGAAGGGGGATTGAGGTTATAGTAACTTGGGGGGAGATTCTGATGACTAGGTTTTGGAAAATTTTGGGGGAAAATTCTATTGACTAGGTTTTTCCTTTAAGATATGGTACCGATGTAAAGATACCGAAATGGTACATAGCGCATGGTGGACCCATTTTTCGGGTCTTGCATGAATAATCTGAACCGTTCAATAATTTTAAAATAATTTTTCGACAACCTTGGAAAAAAATCAGCTTAATTCGATATGCATAAGTGATTCATTCAAACTGCAAATTTTTCATTCAGAATTCAGGATCCTGAATTCTGAATGAAAAACTTGAAGTTTGGATAGATCACTTACGCCTATCCAATTGAGCTGATCTTTTAGAAAGACACTTGAAAATTTATTTTAAAATTATTGAATAGTTCGGAGTATTCGTGCAGGACCCAAAAGTGGTCCCCGAAATTTTTAAGGGTTTAAATTTTCAACTTGCACCATAGCTATAATTTGGGCTGAATAAGTTGCGCTATTATTATATTTTGGAAAAATTTAACGAGTTTAAATTTTCAAATAAGTTGCGTCACAGTTATAGTAAAAGTGTTTTCAAATTTTTTAAGGAAAGAGAGGTCCGAATTAGTATCTAAAATTAGTTTAGATTAAAAATTTCTTCTTCTTCTTTCTTTTTTTTTTTGAAAATTGAAATTAAAATTATTTCTTTAAAAATACTCATTTACATAATCAAAACACATTGGTCTCAACGATTACTAAGGCCATATAATATCAAATTGTAATAAAAAGTCAAAGCTTAATATTTTTTTTACTATTTTGAAGACTGTTTGAAGCAAATAATGTCAATTTTTTTCCTTTTCGTATTTTTAAGAAAATATATATTTAATATATTACACAACACTTTTACTTACAGGGGAAATAGAAACATACTCCCTCCGTCCCATTTTGTTTGTCAATTTTTAATAATCGTGTCAGTTTTCAATCACTTATATCTTTTAATATTGATCTCCAAATATATGCAATATGGATCTTGTTTGGTAGTTCACGATTAAATCTATTATACAAAGTTTTTTAAACCGTGAAAAATATTATAGATTGAAAGATATAAGCAATTTAAGCTGTAGCAGAAAATGGAATAATTGACAAACAAATTGGGACGGAGGGAGTAACTATTACCTAATTAGTTCTCAAGGAACAATTAGTTTAATATATATTGGTTATCCGAGTTAAACAACTATGGAACACCCACAATGAAGGTAATGGGCGATCTACAAATTTATGGACATGAGATTAGCAATATTATGTTAACTGTTATACCATAACATCTAGGACGCACTATTAGTACCTTGTAAATTAGTGCTCATAACACGGTTAAAAATAATTGATCATTCGGATTCTATAAGATGGTCGGCTACATGTGTTATCGAGACCAAACAATTGAGGAATTTAAACCATAGCGAAAATAGAATTTAGAATCTATCCAAGGCCGGTCCTAAGATTTCCGGGGCCCTAAGCAACCTTGTGAAATGGGGTCCTAAGTATAATTCTCAAAAACTTTGAAGATACAAATTTTTTTTGCTTAACTTGAAGAAATAAAGTTCACCTCAAAAGAGATATCCTTAAGGAATGCTAGTATGCAAGTTACATAAAATTTGGTAGGATTAACTGAAGTGATTTTGCAAATTTTATTAGAGTAGGCGAGGTCATACGAAACGGTATATTTACAATTTAGTATTTATCTTTATCGCTATGCACACGATTGCAAAAATACTTCGAAGGTTGTTTCGAATTAAAAGTTTAGTGAAACTAATATCACCCTTTATTTTTTAACTCAAGCTTCTATCTGTTGAAGTATTAATCATTTACAACAATCTCTCTCCTTTTTTGATTGTCTTTAAATATATTTTTGTCTTCTATAAAAGAATCAACAAAATGAACTTTAAGGCAAGTTATTTGTAATGGAGAAGTTTGTAAGCGATTTGTAAGGGGGAAAAAAAAAAAAGAGAAAAGCTAAAAGGTGGAAAGAAAGCTAGCAGTGGGGTTTGAACCATTGACATCAAGGTTGGGAAATTAAAATGTGGCCCAAATTGTAGTCACTGAGACAACCAAGTCTTTCGTTTTACATTTCATGCCACTTAATACTTATTCTACCTGTGAATTGGGGGCCCTATTTTTGGGCCCAAAAATGGGGGCTCGAAGCGACCGCATTGTGGGCTTGCCCTCAAGGCTGGCCCTGAATCTATCATTGATTAAATGCGTTATGTATAGTGATTGAATATAAAACCGGTTGCAGTGTTCTCTCCAACTGTAAGAACCCCTTAAGCAGTCCCACATCGGGAAGTTGATATACTAACATGTGGTATACAAGGATTTATCACCAGCTACTGTATAACTTGAGGTTAACATTTTGAGCCACGTGGTTAGGCTAACCGTAAGTAGGTCAGCTGGAGCTGGTCCTTACATTGACCGATTCCAAAATCTATTAGAGAGGTTTGATTACACTACCCGATGTCGATTGTCATCCATTTTTTATAACTCAATTTTGGAGACCACTTTGCTCGATTACCCAATTGATTGTGTTGTGCTGTGTAATCGATTATAGAATTGATTATATAATTGATTACGTATTCGATTGTTCCCAACCTTTTTTATAACTCAATTTTGAAGACCACTTCAATCGATTACGCAATTGATTCTGGTTGAAAAGTGACGATTTTTTATTATAAAGTTACGAGACGAACAAAAATATTACGAATCATGTTTGTGAAAAGTTACGAATTTTTGTCTAAAAGTTACGAAATGTACAAAAATATTACGAATCATATTTGTGAAAAGTTACGAATTTTTGTCTGAAAGTTACGAAACGTACAAAAATGTTACGAATCATATCTGTGAAAAGTTACGAATTTTTATCTTGAAGTTACGAAATGTACAAAAATGTTACGAATCATATTTATGAAAAGTTATGAATTTATTTCCAAAGTTATGAAACGTACAAAAATGTTACGAATCATATTTATGAAAAGTTACGAATTTTTGTCCAAAGTTATGAAACGTACAAAAATGTTAAGAATCATATAGTCTAAAAGTTACAAAATCTTAGTATAAAAGTTACGAATTACACGAAAATGTTACGAATGACCGGTTCTCCACGTCATTTATTATGAGGTGACGCAATATGGACCACACAATGGGTTCATATCGTACACATTTAAAAGGGGTGTGTATTGTAAATTTTTCCTTCCACATGTGGTCAATTATGGGTATTAACGTGGATCACTAGTTATAAAATAAAACTTAATTAAGAAAAAATGCAATAAAATTTTGATTTTTTTTTAAATATCTTCCAATATTTTATGAATGTCAAATAAATATATTATCGCCCCATAAAACAAGAGTAATAACAATATTATGAATCGTGTATTACTCCAAACGATACCAATCAATGGTTCAAATTTGATTATCCGTTACAATACCAAAGGAAGTCAACCAAAAAGCCCGTGGCAATATTGAGGGCAAAATTCGATGTCTACGCACGGGGCGCGTACACAATATGCACGGACGGTGCATCTTGACCGTCCGTGCGTGTTTTTGACGGTCCGGATTTTAAAAAGACTCTTACACATGTAAGAGTTAACTCTTACATATAAGAGTCTTTTTAAAATCCGAACCGTCGATTCCTGAAATGAAGGATCCAGATGCGTTCGTGCGCGTACGTACGTGTACGCGTAGCCGGGTTGTATTGAGGGTAGGTTTCCCAAGTGATTAACATATGTTTATTCGAAAAAATTGCAGTCGTGATTCAATTTGCTTTTTTTATGATCGAGACTGTCTTTCAAGCTGTTCTCCATGCCTTAACTTCGATGCTTTTATGACTCAAGTAAAAAACTGGGAGCTGAAAGCTAAAACTTAGCATCCACATCTCTCTTTACTCTCTCTTCTACATTAAAGTAAAGAGCAAAACACTAAAAACCCTGCTTTACCGGCCTCTCTTAATCCACCTAAGAGTTAACCTAAGCTAAAGTGCCTCTTTTCTTCCAAAGAGCCACTGTTTACTTGCCCCATAATATTTTACCAATTTCCTGCGTATTTACTTTGGCCTCTTCCCTTCCAACAAGGAGCTGTCTGGCATTGTATCCAATGTTTGGCTGTTTTGCTTTACATTTGCTCCGGCTCAAAAGTAACTTTTCAATATTATATTACAACAATAAGGAGATATTTATCGGACATAGTTAGAATAGAGAGTCTGATACAATAGGCATTATAAAAGTACTAGCTAAAATAATAAAGTGACTTTTTAAGGTGTAATTTGGTCCAAAATTTAGAGAGACTGATGCGGATGCTCTAAGAGGGTATTTGGGAGCTTACTTTTCAGTTTTTCATTTTTAACTTTTTAGCTTTTTGGTTTTTTGGATTATGATAAGAATGCGTTTTGAATCAAGGAAGAATGTTTGGGAGAAATATGCATAATGCATTTTGTAACAGGGGTAGTGTTTAGGAGATATGTGTAGAATACATTTTGTAGATCTTTTTGTTTAATCAAAATGAGAAAAATAAAAAATGAGAATTCAAAAAGCTCCTCCCAACCTACTTTGACTTCTCCTCTCCTTTCATTAAAATAGAAAAAGAGTTTTGAGAGAATGATCAGTTCTGAGTGTTATCTCTTAAACATCCAGAATTGAAAAAAGAGAATGGAAAAAGTTGAAAAGAAGATGGCCAAACCAAATACCCCCCCCCCCCACTTGCATCTCCGAATTATAAAATACTCCGAATTGTAAATATTGCAGATCACCAAATACTTAAAAAATAGAGTGTGAGAGAGATTGAATAGAGGACATCAGAGTTTCCATTTAACTTTTGCTGCTGTATGCTTCATCTCAGATCTTGACCATCGAAGTGACAAAGACGGTATTAGAAAATATCCACAGTTAATTTTCTATTTTTTAAATGTTAGAACTTCTAATGGTGCCCCCCCCCCCCCCAACTGAAAATAGAAGTACTCCACATGACCACAATAATTTTGGGCTCTTAATCTATTTACTTGTACTTTTTCGGTTTCTACTGCAATTATAGGAAAGACATTTTCAGCTATGAATATTTTCAAGACTGGGTTTCGCTATAAAATAGAGGATGAGTTTCTTACAAATGTTTTGGTTTTGTTCGTCACGAAGGAATTTTTCTTCAAAAATTAGTTCTGACTCAACATAGATGACTTTCGAGATCTAAATGAGCGTCGCACTCCATTCTGATTCATGGTTGATGTAACACATTGAGATAATTATAATTTTCACTTTCTAGTTGCTTTTAGTTATTAAGAGCACTTAAATATTGTATTTTGCATTGGGTATATGTGGGAGGCGCTTCACCGGAGTTACCCCTCTGATCCTCTTGGTTCGGTATGGAGAGGTAGAGAGTTGGCTGGACCTTGTTGGAACCCTAAGTGCTAGCCTGAGAGGATAACCTGCACACTGAGCACCCGTGTTAGTGCCAAGCCTGGACGATGGTTGTCCGGGAAGGCACTCCGACGGCTAAGTAAGTGATCGGAGATGAAGAAGTTTACTGGAAAATTTAGAGAGAAAAAGAGTTATGAGTGTTGAGTGCTATTGAATGTAAAGAGAGAAATCCAGAGTGAGGTAGGTGGGTGTCGTATTTATAGGCAAGGTGGGGCGTGCCTACCACACTCCTCTTGTGCCTCGCACGCACTGTCCGTACGTGACATCGTGTTCCGATCAGAATGTCTTGGGTAGACGCCATGCTTCGGCTGACGTCACGCCTGAAGAGTCAACTGGTTTGGGAGTACTCCTTGGTTAACCACTTGGTCCTTTGCCTGTTGGGCAGTTGACTGGCACCATTAATGGTCTGTTAGGCACGCCTTGTGCCGAGCCCTTGATAGCTTGCCCGAGCGTCGAAAGACCGACATCCATCAACTCGGTTCTAATTAGCACTCAGTATGAAGGCTGTCGCAGACGCCGAGATCGTATGCCTACCGGATCCACCGATCCAAGTGGTAGGTCCCTTGGGGTTTTCCAAACGTACCCACCGAGGGTAAAACACTCGTGCCCATTGTCAGGGCGACATGGCGAGACTTCTTTCTGACATTTGTCGCGCTCGGCGCCGAATCAATAGTTACCGAGGGCATATCCTCATTGGCCAGGTGACCCACTGTCCCGTTATCTTCCCAAGGGATAGGGGTGAGCCCTATGGACCATCGTAGACCTGGCCACTACAATATACTATTTAGATATTTAAATGTTTTAAATTCTTGAATCTTGAATTTTCAAAATTTTGTTGTATAAGTTGGCGACCCCCTCATATATAAAATTCTGGTTCCGCCCATGCTCCTTGATGATCCTGCTTGGAATTATACTATGTACTTCATCCTTTTCGAGTTGAGACCGACTTAAGTATCAAAATGCCTACTAACGTCAAACGACGATCGGCTAGGCACTAACTGGTGTTCTATCTTGCAGATCTAGATCTGAGGGAAGTCAAGATCCATCCACATCCGTACCAGAAATCCAATTAAAGGAGTAGCTGGATCAAACACCCCAACACTATACAAAATATATTTACTTCTTCATTATGTTTACCATTTCTTAACACATGACTAGCATCAAATAATGAGAGTTTTTATTATAAAGGTCAGCCATACTCCTACACAATCCACTCACCAGACAAAAAACTTGTTGAATCACAAAACTGAGCATACTTCTTTACTTTCTTACCTCCACCAAATCATCACAAGGATAAAAAAATTTCAAATGGATAAATTCTTTTCAAATGCATGTTGCCAAAAATATTTCCATTACATTTTCCAACTAGCCAAAATATGCTATGAAGCACGGATACTCTATTTTGACCTCCGTATCACGTATCGTACCCGAATCGGATACCGATACTCTCAGACACTCTCCGGATACGTATCCGTTACGTTTTTTAAAGTATCTAGAATTTAAATTTTTTTTTTTGGTATTCGGATTCGTTTTGGATAGCTAGGATACGTCTCGACGCATGAGGTAAATATGTTATTACTTGAAATATGAGTGTTAAAAGTGTAATTAAGGCTTTATATGTGTTTCCCCCCAATCGATCCACACAGCTTCTGCTCTTTCTCTCTCTCTCACTCTCTCTCTCATCTCACGTTGTGTATATATATAATGGTAAACTTGTGTAATGGAATTTTAGGAATGAAAAATTATATATATTTATATAATATTTAATTATATATTTTTATATTCAACGTATCCCCCAATGTATCGTATCCGACCTTTTATAAAAATAATGTATCTACGTATCTGTATCCTATCATATACGTATCTCGTATCCGTTTCTGTGCTTCATGGAGTATATGGGACCTATTTAACTGAGATCCGGTGACAACTAGCCTTAACATTATATTCCAACAGTACTATGTTCCAATCAAATGCAAGAGATCTACACAGATGATTTCAACGAGAAAATTTTAAATACAATGGTTATTTACAACGCCTCTCTTACGTGGGACCCATATAATGTGAGAGGACATTGCAAATACCGGTTGCATTGAATATTCTTCTAGACTTCAAGATAGAGATTTGCCAAAATTAAATTTGACCTTTGCTAACTACTACTTCTTCCGTTCCAAAATAATAGTGCATTACGAGAAGACGTGTAATTTTTGGATTGGTGTCAAAAAAATTTAAAAATTATGCTCGGAAGCATTTAACTCTTTGATCCAAAAATTACACGGCTTTTCGTGATGGACTATTATTTTGAAATTATTAAATTAATAGTTGTCTGACAGCTACTAATGACTCATCAACACTTTCCATGGCACCAAGGTTGTTCACACTTCACAGGGAGAGTTGCTAATCACCCCCCCCCTGACATTCCCCCCAGCCGGTCCCACCCCACTTTGACCATCCTACCCCGGCCCCCCTCCCCCCTTTTCCCTCCCACGTGGCTCCCTCTCCCTTTTTATTTTTTTATTTTTTTACTTTCTTTAATCTTTTTGCAAAATACGACTTTGAGGGGCCCACTTTCGGGTCCCACAAAAAATATCCGAACTGTTAAAAAATTTTGAGGGGCCCATTTTTTAACAGTTCGGATCGTTTTTGTGGGACCCGAAGTGGGCACGTGTGGGAGAATGAGAGCCACGTGTGGACAAAAAAGATCCGAACTGTTAAAAAATGGGAGAATGAGAGCCACGTGGTGGGTGTGTGTGGGAGGGGGGAGGGGCCAGGGGGAGGAGCTCTTTTTTCTTTTCCTTTTTCTTTTTTTTTT